>JAFFST010046925.1:222636-244217 GCA_022414735.1 Noturus placidus
GATGTTTTATTTGACTAGATTACACAGTCATTTCAATAATAAATTTGATCCCCATTTGAAAGAATTTCAAATATTTTAGCCACAATCATGTCAGCATTTATTAGTGTTTGTCCTATGCCTGTAACTTAAAAAAAAGAAAAAAAGGAGAAATGGAAACTTCCAGCAGGATCGTCTCTTGTTGCCGTTTGTTCATTCCACCTTGCTGTTGCGTTGTTGTTTTTTTTTTTGCGACTTTTTGCACATCGCCCCTTTAAGACAGAGGGATCTGAGCAGCTGAAGAATTTGCTCTCCTGTCGCTGTGAATGGGGCCCGGGCAGCAGCTTAGCAAGGGGCCCACTGTTTTGTTCTGTTACACATCAATGGGACGTCAAGCAGGGTTCGGGCTTGACAGGCGGGGGGATTAAAGCCTCTTAGCACAATCTATTCGTCCATCCCCCCTTGCCTGACCTGCACACTCCAACAATAGGCTGAAAGAAACATATTCTTAACTCTTCGAGTACTAAGTTGTAATTTGCAGGTGGCTACAGGTCCAGTTAGCATCGCTAGCTTGAGACCTATCTCAAAAAGAAAGAAAGAAAGAAAAAGAAATCCTGTAAGTTGTGCACCATTAGCAGGTTTAAATAGCTCCCCATTCTCCTCAGGGACCCCTACTTATCCTGTCTAAGTTGAATATCAGTCTGAAACAGTTGATCTGGAAATAATGCCTTCAACTCTCCACTGGAGTCTCGATAAAGGTCGTGTGTGCTTGACAAAAGTCATGGCACCTCTAATTTGGAGTTATGTGTTGTGTCAGGGTGCAATCCCTGCTGTCTTTCCACACGTTGACAGCGTAAGGTTAACAATAAATCGTTGTTAACAATACCCAGATGCTTCTGAAGAGCAAGACCAAGCGAAAATGTCCCAGGGTCAACAATCAATTGTTGTTAAGTTCTGTCTCTCTCTCGATCTCTTTTTGGTTTTTTTTGAACAGGACTTTCCTTTACAGCTGGAGCTAGAAAGCAGAGGACTCAGATCCTGCAGTCTGAAATATTTCCCACAGACATGCTTATATTAAATCTCTTATTGTCTAAGAAAGTTCTTACCTCAGTTGCTGCGACTGGATTTTATTCCTGTCCACCAGGTGGTGCTGTGTGTAAGCAACCGACTATCTAAGACGAACGTTTCTATTTTGGAGGCATTCTTTGCACAGGTGAAGTGTTCTCTAGGACAGGAATAGTGTTTGAGCAAGAGCTATTATTTCGTTTCTCTGAGTTGGCAGTGCAGTTTTAAAGAGAACTGCTTAATCTAAATGTTTACTTTGCCTTGTCGGTTCAACACTGCAGCACGGATGTCACAAGATTAAAGCATTATGGCACTCATTCATCATTTGAGACAGAGATGTCGAGTAAGGCGTCATAATCTAGGTGATAAAAATCATTCTGAAAGAAACGCATGGATAATGATAAGCGGTATAGAAGATGGATGGAAATGCACAGAAAAAAAAACTGAAGAAGGGTATGGAGCTGAAAAAAATAACGCAAAGTATTTCTCCTTCGTCGAATAATGGTCCCCTGAGTAGCGGTGTCCAGAAACTCTCCGGGTAAAGCAGAGACGAGGCCCAGACGGGTCAACTCTCAGGCTTCCTTATAGCCCCAGACGGCTGTGTAACCCCAGAGAGCATCTGGGAAACGACTCAAAAATGTCAGAACACACACCTCACACTCACACGACGCTAAACCCTTGACACACATCATGAGTAGTCGGCTTGATGAACCTGCGGCTTTGTCTCCTTTCTACGTTTCTGTCTTATCTACAATAGCTTGCTTGGAAAACGTTACATGGCATCGCTGTCTCGAATCTGATTGGTCGGAAGGTGTCGGTTCATTTTTCTGTAAAAGCGGCTCTGACCATAATTCAAATCACAGCTTTCTATAGTAACAGCTACTTCATAGGAAGACACGTAATCAGTAATCCGGTGAAGCTTTCTGTAAGGAGATTATGAAAGAATTTTTATGTAACATTAATAGAAGGAGTCTCCACTGTTAGCTCTGTTTTTACTGTAGCTGTTAGAGACTCTTTTTGTGCTTTCCGGCTTCTTCTTTGTGTTTTTTCTTCTGTCTGATGAACTCCGAGAGAGATAAACAGAGCGACTAGTGAGGGAATGACTACTATAAACAGGATTTCACTGAGGTTTTTTTTTTGTGATTGTTGCTTGATTTTGTTGCACCTGTTTTGTTGTTGTTGAAAAAGTTCTGATGCAAATTGCAGTGTATACGCTTGTTTTTGCGGAAAACCACTTGAATCGGCAATTGCACGAGATTGTTTCAAACTTTTGCAGTGATGTTTGTTGGTTAAAAAACCTATTAGCTGTAGTCATGTTCGATGCAAGTGAATCGAAGAGGGCATCGGGTGAATTCGTGTCGGGATGAAGTCACATGACCCGTCTCGGCCCAAACCTGCGGAATATCTGAGTCATTTAAAAAAATCGATTTTGCGTTCATTTCTGCAACACTGTAAAACCGGAGAGTTCATTTAACTCCAAAAAATTGAGGAAATTAATTACGTAAAAATTTTTACATTGATAAATCAATTTCTTTAAGCCAAATTCACTTAAATATAACAAAAATTTAACTCAAACATTGTAATTTAAGTGTATTTGGCTTAAAGAAATTGATTTATCAATGTAAAAATTTCGACGTAATTAGTTTCCTCAAATTTTTTGAGTTAAATGAACTTATCCGGTTTTACAGTGAATGAACTACCTTGTCTCATAGATGCTCCACAACACTATATGTGACTATAAATGGATAAATGGCATAACACATCGTTCATTGATTAATTCAAAATGGCTGTGGTGTACAAGAAATAAAACTAATTTCAGAAAAGAATCCATTTCACGGTGGTAATATTTACAGATTTTTTTTCTCTATAATAGCACACCTCAATGTATTTTATTCCTATTTATTAGTCACTGGTTCCTGACGTTCCTGGCATCTCCTTGAACTAAACCCTCTGCTGATTTATGTCCGATCTTAGGCCCACTTAGAATTTTGGCATTTTGGGGGAAAAAAAATGAAATCTTACTTAAAAAAAAGAATAATATAGAGTGTATTGTGCTATGAGAAACTATGAGACATCATCTCTAATTCTGTTCCAGACTAACGGTGTTTTTGAGACGGTCTCGATAAAATGGCAGCCTTAAAAAAAAATAATAAAAAGTCCTGGCTGCTTTTTCCCCTCTCTGTTTTCTTCTCACCTTAACAGAACACAGATGTGTCACAGGGTAGCATTTCCACCTCTATTTATTTTAGCGCTGATCGAGTTATTTAAAATGTTTGCAATCCTGTAATGATGGACTGGGAAGGGATAGGTGTGTGTGTGTGTGTGTGTGTGTGTGTGTGTGTGTGTGTGTGTGCGTGCGTGTGTGTGTGTGTGTGTGTGTGTGTGTGTGGTTTTTGGACACTGGCAGTACCAGGTGGAGGTAGTGACAGAGTTATGTAAACACCTCGGGAGAAAAGGTAGACACATGCTCTGAAAATAAAGTGGGTGGATTTAAAAAAAAAAAAAATCTAAAGTTTACTTTGGGACGTGTCCCAAAAACAGCTGGCATGCAAGCTAATTTTCATACAAAGCAATACTTAACACCTGGACATCCTGATGGAGAATTGAAACACAATGCCGGAGCTGTTGTGAAAGGCTCGATTTACTGTATCGCCCCTTCTGCTGTCAAATGAAAAGCGTCTTAAAAGTAATTAAAGGTTCTTATTAAATTTCTTGTTAAATGTTTACTCAGCCTCACCTTAGCTGTGACTCCAGAAACAGACTCGTTATAAAAAACACAGTATCTTGGGCCTTGTGTGTGTGTGTGAATCAGCACACACATACACACACACACACACACACACACACACACACACACACACACACACACACAGGGATCGAGATACTCTCTATCTCTAAGGCACCACACAAACATCCAACTGTAACCTTCAAACAATGAAAGAGAAAAGGCTGAGGCTCGGGTGAAATCGGAGACAGCTTTAGCTGCAGCTGCCAGATTCTCTGCCCCTCTGCTGAACCCTGACCCATGACCTTGTCTGGGTCACGGGACCTTGCATGTGTTAAAGACAGCACACGTCTCGCCTTTTTCTAGAGCTTTCCTGATTTTTTTTAGGAATAGAGAGAGAGAGAGAGAGAGAGAGAGAGAGAGTGTATGTGAGATGGAGAGAGAGATGGAGAGAGAGATGGAGAGAGAGGCCGAGAGAGATGGAGAGAGAGATGGAGAGAGAGAGAGAGGGAGAGAGAGAGACCGAGAGAGAGAGAGAGAGAGAAGGAAGGGATTGGGACCCGGCTGATGGTAGAAATGTCAGCGAGACATTAAACAGTGAAGGACTGGATGTGCTTTCAGCCCAACCTTTCTGTTTTCTCTGCTTGTTTTTGCCAGACTCGTTTTCTCCCCTCTGTCTCTAAATGTACCAACAGCACTTTTCGTTTTTCTCTATTCTCCTTTACAGCTGTGCATTCAACTTTTCCTTTCTATGATCAGATTTGATGTCTGATTGAATCTTGATTTCCTGCATTACATTGTATTATTAGGATTACTTCATGAAGGACCCTTGAGCTTTGGAAAAAAGTACTATTTTAATGAAACATATTAATGCTATTACTGTACCATCTGGATTTAAACAACAACAAAAAAAAATATATCAAAGCAATAGAATCCCTCATATAATTTGTATTGGATTTAATGTAATGGTCCTCGTGGGTCTCTACTGGTAATTTGTTGCCTTCTATTGGTGGTAAGTTATGTCTAGTGGATACCATTAAGGACCAGTAATGGTAATGGTTTTAATGCTTAGCTGATGGTTTGTAATGGTATTGGTAGTGGAAACCATTATAACCTCTCTGATGGTTTCTATTGGGTTTTTTATTGTTGTTCTTTAAAAAAATAGTTATTATTATTATTATTATTATTATTATTATTATTATTATTATTATTATTATTATTATTATTATTTTACACATGGCTTTCACTCATTGGACCCAAACTAGTTACATTTTGTAAAATCACAGTAACAGTTTTTTTATCTGTTTTATTAAAGTTATATAAAGTTTCATGACAGTAAAGTTTCAGTGGTGCTTGAAAGTTTGTGAACACTTTAACATTTTCTATATTTCTGCATAAATATGACCTAAAACTTCATCAGATTTTTATTTATTTATTATATATTGAGGATATTAAATTACATATTGGTGAGTGGTAAAAGTAGGTAAACCTGTAGGATTAGCAGTTTAATTTGAAGGTGAAATTAGAGTCAGGTGTTTTCACAACATATGTTTGTGGAAGTGTATCATGGCATGAGCAAAGGAGGTTACTGAGGACTTCAGAAAAAGAGTTGTTGATGCTCCTCACACAAGCAGGTTATGTGAGGAAACCAGCAACATCCCAGAGTTGAAGCTGTTCTGTACTGAGGAATGGGCTAAAAGTTCTGCAAGCCGATGTGCAGGACTGATCAACACTTAGCAGAAACGTTTAGATGCACAAGGGGGTCACACCAGATACTGAAAGTATATGTCCATATACTTTTTCCACTCACAGATATGTAATATTGGGTTTTCCTCTATAAATAAATGACCAAATATAATATCTTTTTTTTTAATTTGTTTAATTGGGTTCTCTTTACCTACTTTTATTTGATGGAAAATCAGAATTTTTTTAGGACTTTTTATGAAAATCTGATGATGATTTAGGTCATATTTATGCAGAAATGTAGAAAATGTCCAAACTTTCAAGCACCACTGTACAGTTGACATTATTTATGCTTGTTTTTAAGTTATTAAGCGTTAGATTAAACTCGTTCAATTCAAGTGATCAGTCAAGTAGGCTTATACTGTAACTATTAATACTATCTACTATGTGGTTAACACGTTTGCCCCGGGGCTGGGGGTTCAATCTCTGCCTCTGCCCGGTATGCATGGAGTTTGCATGTTCTCCCCATGCTTTGGGGATCTCCTCCAGGTACTCCTGTTTCCTTCTCCAGTCCAAAGACACGCAATGTAGGCTGACTGGCATTTCGGTATCGTGTGGTGTATTAGTGTGTGCCATTGTGGATGGATGGATAATGCACAATATACAAACACATCAACCAGCCATAACATTAAAATCACCTGCCTAATATTGTGTAGCCACCAAAACAGCTCTGACCTGTCAAGGCATGGACTCCACAAGACCTCGGAATGTGTGCTGTGGTATCTGGCAGCAAGATGTTAGCAGATGTTCCTCTAAGTCCTGTAAGTTGTGAGGTGGGGCCTCCATCGATAAGGACTTGTTTGTCTGGCACACCCCACAGATGGAATTTGGAGGCCAAGTCAACACCTTAAACTATTTGTCATGTTCCTCAAACCATTCCTGAACAATTTTTGCAGTGTGGCAGGGGCATTATCCTGCTACTGCCAAGTACTGTTGTGTACTTGGTCTGCAACAATGTTTAGGTAGGGGCCAGGACTCAAGGTTTCCCAGCAGAACATTGCCCAGAGTATCACACAGCCTCCATGGGCTTTCCTTCTTCCCATAGTGCATCCTGGTACCATCTCTTCCCTAGGTAAGTGACTCACATTCACCCGGCCATCCAAATGATGTAAAAGAAAACGTGATTTATCAGAACAGGCCATTTTCCTTTATTCCATGCTATGACCCAGTCGTCTAGCCATTTACATTTATTCATTTAGCCAATGCACGTTCGCCTCACAGGGTACAGGGTTCGAGTCCCGCCGGGGCCATGTGTGTGCTGAGTTTGCATGTTCTCCCCGTGCGTCGGGGGTGTGCTCCGGTTTCCTCCCCAAGTCCAAAGGCATGCATGGTTGTCCAAAGGCTGATTGGCGTGTCCGGAGTGTGTATGTGCCCTGCAACGGACTGGCACTCTGTCCAGGGTGTACCCAACCTTGTGCCCAATGCTCCCTGGGATAGGCTCCAGGTTCCCTGTGACCCTGATAAAGGAGTAATCAATGTTATTCTCACTTTATCTGTCAGTAGTTTTAACTTTATTTCTGATCTGTGTATTTGTAAATATTGAAAACTTGTAAACATTCTGTAATATAATTTTTGCTAATTTATATAGCTTTATTTGTAGTCATGGATTCAGCAAACACAAAGCGATGGAGTACTTTGTTAACACTTCACCGTCAGTTAATGCATGTGTTAACTCACTTTGTCACTTTGTTTACAGGACGTTTTAACATATGTTCATGTAAATTAACACAGTAAAAAAAAAAAAAACCTAACGGGGGTTTTTTTTTGTTGCATCATTTACAAATGACAACCCTGTAGATCATGAATCGCATTAAGATGATTCATGCATATTTGATCTGAGATGCCCCTCCTTGTTTTGCGTTGGTTTGTCAGCTGTGTTATTCAAGACAAGTCTACATTTATGTTGTGAGTGATTGAGATTGGATATGATTAGGAGCTGTGTTACTTCCCTGGCATTAGTTATTGGCAGCGTTCTGATGTCCAGTGGGTGGTCCTGGCACAAGTATGCGTTGTTAGGATAGACACAGCCATTATGCCAGGAAGTGCACTTTGGGAGGTTACTTTGCCAAACACGTAGTCTCTAGGGATACTTTTTTTTTTTTTTTACAGACCAGATACAATAAATAACAGGGACAAATATACACAGCACAAAGGCACATAGTGTACCTGCAAGAGCTATTTCTGTCACTGTTTTTCGTCTCGTTCAACCACATCCTCTCTTTAATTGAATGTGATTTTTAATTCCTTTCCCGTGTATAACTGAGTACTTTTTGTATATTCTTTAGTAGTAGGGCCAAAGCTGCTTCAGTGCCCTTGAGTCAGTTTTTATTGGTGCTGTCACATCATAGCTCTAAGTGTGAGAATGTGTATGTGTTTCTGAGTGTTTTCGTATATATGCTCTTTGGAGCTCATCTACAACCAGGTCCTCAACAGCACCTGAGAGGGAAAGACCGCTAGGCTACATTGTCCTAGTGCAAATGAGACGCAGCCCCTTCTACAAGGTAAAGCCTCCTTTCCACCCCGGGGCTGTACACAAGTGCCCCCGTGTTTATTTTATTGAATGTTTATTTCATTTTTAGTCACTCAAGGCTCCAAGGAGGCGTTTGTGTACCTTGACTCCCCCCATGTAAACACAGCGCGTTTTGGCGCCCCTTTCCCCCCAGTAAAAAGTTTATATCTGTAATCTGTTAAGTCAGATATTTTAAACAACATCTCGCCGTGTTTATAAATACTGCCGGGCCCCTGTAATGAATTTATGACAATCCATTTTTTTCTCCTTCCCCCTCCCTTTGCTATCACTTCAAACATTTCATGGGCTGCCCGAGAGAAAATTCGGTAAGAATGTTTAGCTCTTCTAGAAAAAAAAGAAAGAAAAAGAGGAAGGCAATCTGTAGAGTGAAACTGTCCTGATAAAGATAACATTCAATAAGAACAAGCTGAGCCTAAACACTTCTGTTGGGAGAAATGCAAGTGGTCAGATTTATCATTCCTTCAGAATGCATGTGAATCGCTAGTGAGGACTGATAAAATTGACCACATCGTTATAGCACAAAAGGAAGAAAACAACAACAAAACAATAACAGAGCACTCATATCTGCCATTATATATCCTGTAGCTGTTGGGCTGTTATTAAAATTCCACTGACTGATATTTATTAGAACATAGGAAGAACATAATATTTGAACCCAAATTCACACATACTATTAATTCGTATTCTCAATGCTGTTTCATAGCTCCACGGTCCCTGGTTTGATCCAAAGCTTGGGTTACTCTCTCGTGTTCTCCTCATGTTTATTTGGGTTCTCCTGTTTTATCCCACTAGAAATGCCAGTAAATGAATTGGTGACTCTAATTGCCCCTAGGTGTCAATGTGTGTGTATGGTGCTCTGCAATGGACTGGCATCCCATCCCGGATGTATTCTCACCCCATGCCGGATCCACTGCAACTCTGACCAGGATAACTGAAGATGAAGAATCATAAATTATTAAAATATTATTCATTAATGTTTATTTAGTAATAACTATCTAGGAATAATATGGGCTACATAGACCAGTCAATTGATACATTCACACATTACTTTGAACTCCCATCCGTTCCTAAAGGACTTCCTCAAAAAAAGAAGTGTTTTTTGTTGTCCTTTAAAGTCCCCATGAAGTGCCTTGAAACATGCAGCATTATTCAATGTGTTGATGTAATTTCCACCGAAACAGGAAGTCAAAGCCGGACATATCAAGTGGCTCATCACCCGTTTTTAAACCAACAGCTTACCTCACAGCCCGGGCTGTCAAGCCATACTTGACAGTTAGTACCATTGATTTTTATAATTTTGGGTGTGGGTACATTTTGATTGGACAAAAATATCTGACGAGAATGATGTCATCAGAACTGTTGATCCGTATTTGTTGTAGAGAGTGACTGTAAATTTTGAACGCGTGTATCTTCTAAATGTGAATTTTGTCATAGTTTTGGAGCACACTAGCTTATAGACAATCTTAAGGCTAACGTATTCATACTAAAAGCCACAAAACATCATTTTAATTCATGGGGACTTTAAAGCTAAATAAAATGTAATAACTGTGTAAATCTTATTGTGCCCAGTGCTGTGTGACAAAGTGTTTTCAGAGCCACGGGTTGCACATTACTATCCAATCCCACTCAGTAGTTTATAGTCAGATCACAGATACTGCACATGCTTGCTCAAAGAGGAAGATCCAGACTCGTTTTCGGATTCTACTGAGTCCGGAGTTGAACATGATGTGAAATAAACCTCCCAGGCACTGCTTTCCATATATTACACATGTTACAGAATCAATGATTTCTGCTCTTACACATGAGTACTGGTGTATCCTTAATTAGTGTAATAAGATACATAGATTTAGTATTTTGCCACACCTAATTAATAAATTAATAAATTTTATTTGTCTGAAAATAAAACAGTCTAAACAATACTCATGTTTTAGCTATTTAACTAGATGGAAAAGATGACTAGTTGACCACTTTTTTTGTATCACTGGTTGATTAGTAAAAATGTCTGCACCCCCTACTATGTAATAGTGAAACTATTAGAGAAGGACTGTACTGGAGTTATGAGAGTGAGCGAGAGAGGAATATAAGCTGGACCCATGGACAGATCCTGGGATTTCAAGCGATTAAATACAGTAACACACTATTCCTATTACCATCATATTGAAAGTAATTAGTACGATGGCTTCAATTATAGCATAGAGTGGTAAAACGTATAAATAAACTAATATCTAATGATCGCCTAGGCGATGTATCGTCTCACCTTTTTCTCCATTTTTGTCGCCCATTTTTGCAGACTTTGTGATGCTTCTATCACAAAAGTTGTCCGTATGTTTTTGTCAGAGGGTGAAAAAGCAATGATTTGAAACACTTCCATACAATTTCCTATTATGGTCAGAACAATTGACTATTTCATTAGTATAAAAAGAACTCCTTCATATTCCTTCAAATGCATGAGGACGTGCACAGAGACAGTCAAATTGTAGTGTACGGTGATTGGAGGTGAGCGACCGCGCATGGGGAAGATTGCTGTCGAGAGTAGCCTCACATTTAGCTTGTCAGTGGCGGGAAAAGCTGTAATTACACTTCCTTCATCCACAAGGGCTTCTCCGTCATATTTAAATGAGGCGTGAATGATCTCCATCAGTTCGATCTGAATGTAGAGTATGTATGGCAAAGGTGTATAAATGTGTTTGATAAATTGTTTGATACAACATCTGGGCGAACTCTTTACTCTTTTACAGTCACGCTGTGTGAAAATGAACGCACACAGGTGCATATTGTACTGTTCCTAGTCCTCTTTTAAAAAAGAAAAAAAATGATGTTGTAACAACATACCCTTTTAATATGCGTGAAACGTGGATTTGTGGCCGAAACAATGGAGCGATTTTTCTCAAAACGTTCACGGTAACGTCAAAGGAGAACGGTTTCAATTTCTCAGAGGCATAAATACAGGTGAAGTATTGAAGTTCCTCACATAAATCTCAGAAAGATGAAACGTTAACCTTCCCATCACTTGTCCCGTGAAGCTTGCTTAAATATGATGTTAAACCGCCAATTTTATTTCGTTTATTCATTTATCTATGTAGACAGAGCAGTGAAAAAAAGACCAACACATCGCCTTACACAGTTGTCTTTAGGCAGACCTTTCATTCATCCAAGAGAGTCATAAAGTCTAAAGAACTGATGCTGTGGCTATAAATCTCCTCGATTTATTTGTCCGCCAAGGAAGAATATTGCATAGAACCTGTGTGTGTGTGTGTGTGAGAAATAAAAAAAAGAGAAGGACCCTAAAGTGAGGGGTAAAGAGACAGAGAAAGATTGGTATCTTTCTGGAGCTGCCACTGAAAATATGCCGTGTTGGGTTTCGGCTGGAACACAGTGCTTTTTTTGTCTCCGTGTCTCTGTGGCCAGCAAACAGCTCAGAGGCTGAAGAATTCAGTGTGACCCGCTCTCTTTCCAACCTTTCTCCTCTCCCACTAATCTCTCCATATTACCTTCCAGGATAGCCGTGCTGTTTTAATATCTGTCACAGCCTTCCTGGATTTTATGAGCATGCTTCCTCCCCTTTCATTTGTCCTCTTTTTGTTTGACTAGCCTGTCTCAGTCTTTTGTATAATTCTTTGTCTGTGTTTGATAGAAGAAATAAGAGTGATTTTTGGACCTGTGGTGTGTCTCTGCTCGCTCTCTCTCTCTCTCTCTCTCTCTCTCTCTCCCTCTCTCTCTCTCTCTGCATCTTCTCTGTGTATGTGTGTGTGAGAGAGACAAAGAAAGAGAGGCCCATTTTGCTCAGGGAAAGTGTCAGTATCCTGCAGACAGTTGGTGTAAACATTCTGATTACTGGCCAAGCGGTGCTCTTGCTGAACACGCACCTGTGTTTTATTGGTAACGGTACAGTAACTGGTCCATCATCACAAAGGACGAGTTCTATTAGGTATAATGAGGCCTGGCGGAGAGAGACATCGATTTTTGCTGCCGTGGTATGAAGGCTTGGGATTTGCTTTTCACTCAGTGCACGAAGCTAATGATTCCCTCTAACAACTCACTATTAAACCCGATGAAGTCAGCTTACACTTGGAGGAATTCTTCCTTGTCCTTTTGGAAAAATGGACAACGTCTACAGTTCTGCGTTATTAATATCTAACACGGCATACACACCTCTTTGGCTCTTGTTCAGGGTTCTGTACAAACCTTTGAGACAATGGGAATTGTATTTTTTGAGAGAACAGATGTTATATGTCATGTTTTCTTGTTGTGTTTGAGTCTGGTTTTGCATCAGATTTTCACTTTACAAATTTTTTTCCCACATCCATCGTTCAATTTTTCATATCGGGTATCTTACACTGGATCACAGGGGGCCTGGAGCCTATCCCAGCGGACTCAGGGAACAAGGTCGTGGACAGCCTGGACAGGGTGCCAACCCATCACAGGGCACAATCACACACACATTCAGACAATTTGGAAATGCCAATCAGCTGACAACACATCTTTGGATTGGGGAGGAAACCGGAGTGCTTGGAGGAAACCCCCCGAAGCACGGGGAGAACATGCCGGCTCCGAATGTTTTCCAATGAAATAAAACAAAAATGATATACTGTATATAATAATTCAATTCTTAATTCTGATTAGTCAGAAGGTGATGATTAATTTTCTGTAAAAGCAGCTCTGAGGTATATCACAGGTTTATATTCTAATTGATCATTCTAATATGATATTGTTTCTATAGCTATAATTGAAACAAGGACTTGTATGGTGTGGTGAATTTTTCTATGAGGAGATGTTTTTTTTAGCATTTGTATTTAGCCTAAGGCTTTGTGGTTTCTCAGGGACATAACAAGCTGTTGTTTTTGGAGGATTAACCTCAAGAGGAAGAAAAAACGATGCTGGTTGTGAATGACTATTTAGAGCTGCCATAACATTAACGATAACAAGAACAAACTTGCAAATGTTCCAAAACATTAAATGTATTAAATCCTATCCTACACAGGGTCACGGGGAGTCTGGAAACTATCCCATTGAACTCGTGGCACAATGCAACACATTCATACACTACAGACAATTTGGAAACACCATTCAGTCTACAATACATATCTTTGGACTGGAGGAGGAAACACCGAAGGTGGGATTCGAATCCCCAACCCCGGAGGTGCGAGGCAATCATGCTAACCACTATGACTTTATGCGCCCAGGATCTGTCATTCTTCCATCCATCCATCCATCCATCTTCAACCGCTTACTCCTTTTCAGGGTCACGGGGAACCTGGAGCCTATCCCAGGGAGCATCGGGCAAAAGGCGGGGTATACCCTGGACAGGGTGCCAGTCCATCGCAGGGCACACAATCACATACACACTCACACACACATTCATTTAATAAATAAAAATTGCTAGCATTGGCAAATGTATTTGGTATAACACTTGCTGTTTTTGGAAAACAATACACTCCAGGATGTTAACAGTATCACACCAGCTTGTTGTTGATTATTTTCTTATAACAGCACGCCCCATCATCTTTTATTCCTGACTTATACATATAAATTTGATAGATTTTATATGTAAGTTCCCAATTATTATCAAACAGTGTCAAATAAGAGTTTTCCCAAACATCCACGCCAAATAACCATTTATGGTGCTAACCCAAATACCCCCCACCCCCCACTCCCCCCAAAAAAAACCCTACAGTAGTTTCTGACTCACTTAATTTTATGAAGGCCCTTGCTTGTTTTTGGCACTGTTTTTCTGGGTTTAAAAAAAATCTTCTTTTTTTTTTTTTTAAGGTTTAAAGCTTCACCTTGTTATTTTTATAAAAGCTGAAAGGCCAGAACAGAACTAATTTGATATGCCCTTGTTAGTGAAGACCTTCAGATTGAGTGTATGTACCTTCAAAAAGCTTCATGGAATTGTGTTCCACTCTTTAAGCTGAGCTCTTGTCATTTTGATGTTTGCTTTTATGTGCTAGACATGTTATTTTGTTATTATCGACTGAAAAAAAAAGCGAAAGCTTCCTGTCTCGAGCCACTCACAAATTGAATATTGTATTTAAAAGTCAATTTCATTGAAGAGATTACACAAATCAGCCACTCTCCGTTTCCTGCTGGCAGCCTCCACCTTGATGCATCTCTTAATTTAGTGCGGTTTACTCTATTCATTTGCCAATACTCCACCAAAGATCTTTTCATGCTTCGTTGCTCGCTTATGTCCTTTCCTTTGCATTGTTACGGCATTTTCGTTCATTCTTTCTGATCTCGCTGCTGTCAAAGTCAAACCCTAAAAGCAATTATCCCCTTGACATTTAATGCGCTCGACCAGGGTGAATTTTATTTAGCCACCTACAAAAAAAAAAACCTTTAAACATGGCCATCGCTCAGGGTGTAGCTCAACTCTTACCAGGTTCCTGGGCGTGTCCCTTCTCTTCACCAGCCCTTTTAATAATGTATCGTTGCTCTTTTTTGTCCTCAAGCGCAAACCCTTATGTGGAGGCCAGTGACAGATCTACAGTGAGACACTAACCCTATCAAAGCACCCGTGGGGTTGGACCACTTCTAACCGTTGGGGAAGGCGAGACTTCTGATTGCCCCGTTTCTTTATAGCACACATGTTTGTCATTAACACGTCCTACAACGGTAGGTGCAGATGTGATTAAAACAAGTTGGGGGGACAGGTGGGTCCTGAAGAACGTTTGCAAGCTCTTTGTTCTACAAAGGTTCTCGTTAGTGGGTTGAAGGAGATTTTGAGGTTGGTGGGCTGAAGGTTCACCTTAAAGTAACCTACTGTATTACCAGCTCAGCCTTGACCTTTGATTATTTATATTTCTCTCCTTGTGTTGTTTTTCTCCTGTCTCCTACCTTCTCTGGGGGCTGACTGTAATTTAATTTTTTGGATGTCCAGGGGTGCTATGTTCTACGAAGTCATCAAAGGTTTTTATAAATGACATTACGAGTCAAGTAATGATTTTCTTCTCAGATGCAGTGACACTCTATTCACAATGCCTTGTTGTGCCGGTAACCTAATAGGACGGCTAACACCCTACAGGCTAAGCGAAACGTTAGTAAAATTCAAAAGAATGGAGTCCTTTCAGCCATCACTTCCTTTCTTTCTACATCCTGTATAATATTATTTTTCCTCTTAAAGTTGGAGTAAGAGTGCTCATTCAACCACTCCAAACTTCAAAAAAAAAAAAAAAAAAAAGTGTGCCTTGGTGAGGGAAATGAATGGGTGTTTTGGGAAAAGAGGGAGTAAATGTTTAGCGTTAACAGTCAGGTAGGATTCAAAGTGGCAACGGAAAGCAGTGTGAAGCATGACTGAGCAAGAGGGCCATGCACACTTTCACAGTGCTGCGTTTATAGTAAGCAGCATCCATGGAGAATAGTTTTTGCCCTTTTATGGGCATTCTCTATCCTCTACAAATATTCGCTAATGCCATGGCATCTCCTTACCTCTCATTTTTTATTTTTCTCTCTCTCTCTCTCTCTCTCTCTCTCTGGCAGTAGGGTATAAGCGAGGGCTGACAGTGTCAGGACAGTCTGTTCAACCGTCACCTTCCTGTGATTCATCCTCTTGAAATGTCCCGTAAAAGTGCCCTTTTAAGTGTGTATGTGCGTATGTTTTCCCCTCCCTAATCCTGCAAAAGGTCCATGACACTTTCTTCTTCTTCTTTTTTTTTTTTTTTTAAACTTTGTGCACCTAAAAAGCTTTACTCAGTGTGGCAGTGTTTAGGTTGTTCTCCTTATCCCATTGTCTGTTTATGCTGCATGCCATCAACACTCCATCTCAGGGTGTGTGTGTGTGTGTGTGTGTGTGTTTGTGTGTGCCATAACACATTTAAGGGGAACATTTAAGACATTAATATGAAAGTAAAACAGTATCATGACCCATAAAACGTGCAAATATTTCAGAAAACAATAGATTTTAAACTAGATTCTTGTGTCCATATTTCAAAAACATCATCTGCTAATAATATGAATGACATTTTAATATTTAAAATGAAATGGAAAAGGTGAAAAGTGTATATTGTAGGGTAGGTACATTCCAGTGTTAAAAAAAGTAATCAATTAAAAATTATTTTTTTATTAAATCAATGGTCCTGTCACATGTATATGATTTTTGCATGTCATATCCTTTATTCAAAATCCATGAAGAAATATCCTAGAGGAAAGAATAAAGTGAATATTTGACTAAACACAAAGCTTCACAAACTTACAACAAAGTGCTGAAGGAGAAAATGTCACATTTAGAAGCTATTAATATGTACATGGTACAGTGGGAAAAGCTTTAAGTCCTGTTCCTTATTAAATCTCATTAATGCCATATTATGCAGTGTGTCATCAATTAAAATCAATCATCACTGCTGCAGTGCTGAAAAGATAAAGATGGCTCTGGTTTTAGCCAGGACGTACCGCTTTGTTCTTTGCTACAAATGCATTGGGCATGCTTTATGACCACAGCTCATTTGATGTCTTCTGACAAAGTTTTTATCCCCCCTCCAAAAATACCTTTCTTTTCTGTCTTTGTAATTGTATGCACAAAAACTGCTCGTAGACTAACTAACCTCATGTTAAACCTGTTAAAAATGACCGAGAACAGAATAAGTACAAAATAAAATTAGACTTAAATGCATCAAAGATCATTCTCAATTAAAAGTGGAAGTAACTATCCAGAAATATACCGGAGTGAAAATGAAAAGGTGCCTATAGTGAAAAAGTTAAAATGAAAGAATTAAAAGTCACATGATATTAGAAGGACATGTTTTTCTTCATCAATGTATGACAATTTAGAAAGGTTAAGGGAGGGTTCATTTATTTTTTTTTTTTAACCCAACCTTATTAACCATTCCAAACTTGTTTGCTGGAATTCACACAAATTTACAATTAGGTTAGTTCATGCAAAGGTAATTAGGGCATCCACACAAAATGGTATAGATTTGACGATATTGTTGTAAATATACCCCGATCAGCCATAACCTTAAAACCACCTGCCCAATATTGTGTAGGTCTCCCATGTGCCACCAAAACAGCTCTGACCCATCGAGGCATGGACTCCACAAGACCTCTGAAGGTGTGCTGGTATCTGGCACCAATACATTAGCAGCAGATTCTTTAAGTCCTGTAAGTTGTGAGGTGGGGCCTCCATGGATCTGACTTGTTTGTCCAGCACATCCCACAGATGCTGAATCAGATTGAAAGCTGGGGAATTTTGGAGGTCAAGAACTCTTTGTCATGTTCCTCAAGTTATTCCTGAAATATTTTTGCAGTTTGGCAGGGAGCAATATCCTGCTAAAAGAGACCACTGCCATTAGTAACACTGTTATACTACAGTAACTCTTCTGTGGGATCGGACCAGACAGACTAGCCTTCGCTCCCCATGTGAATCATTGAGCCATAACCCTGTTACCGGTTCACTGGTTGTCCTTTCTTGGACCACGTTTGGTAGGTACTAACCACTGCAGACTGGGAACACCACACAAGACCTGCCATTTTGGAGATGCTCTGACCCAATCGTCTAGCCATCACAATTTGGCCTTTGTCAAAGTCTCTCAGATCCTTACGCATGCTCATTTTTCCTGCTTCCAACACAAAAACTTTGAGAACTGACTGTTTACTTGCTGCCTAATAGACCCCACCCCTTGACAGGTAACATTGTAATGAGATGATCAATGTTATTAATTTCACCTTTCATTATCTTTAATGTTATAGCTGTTCGGTGAATATTTATTAAATAAACTGCAGTGTTAAAATGATTCATTCAATTCCAGTGGTGGAAAGAGTACAAAACACACTGACGTGAGTAAAAGTAGGGCTGCAGTAGTAATAATTATCTTGAGTAAATGTAAAGATAGTGATCAAGAAAATTACTCAAGTAAGAATCAATAAGTTATCTGGTGAAATACTACTTGTGTAATTACGAATGGCTTTCTTTTTTGACATGTCTACAACTGAAATAACTAACTGTTCTGTTCTTATGTTAACTAACACCACCTTGATTATCAACAATATATAAGGAAAGCTAATGTCACCTGGCTAGCTAACTTGTTGGCATTAAAGTAGCTTGCTAGGTTAATTCATACGTTTTTCGCTACATAGTTAGCTATTTAGCAAAGATGCCTCTTACACATTCCCCTGAGCATACTTATAGGCTGTCGCAGCACTTATATATTTATATATTAACACAACAGGCAATCACTAATGAACATCAAGTGATATCTTAAGTTACAGAGCATTCATGTGGTAAAATATCATTTATATCTGGCTAGCTAATATACAGTAGCTCACTCAGCTAGCTAATGTCTTACCTGTACATGTTTCCACATGCTGAGGCATGTGTTGAGTTGTGAAATGCTGATATCTCCATGGATTTTGACTTTGGATATCTATCGTGCTAGATTGGGCCAGGGATGTGTCTCCACTGTCTCAGACATTGCTGCTATGACTAAAGCATTTGGCGCCTGAAATGTAGAGTTTCAGCAGGAAATTTCTTTATTATGATTGAATCTCAAAACTGAATAATCAAATATTTGCCCATATTGTATTTGTTTTATTTTTAATATTAGCTTACAGTCTATTGGGGGTTAAATGCATTATTATTTTTCACTCTCTAATGTGATGCAAAATAAATGCTGCTTTGCTGAATATTTCAGTGCTACAAAACTTAAATAAAAGTAAAAGTAGTATGATGTAATTATTCTGAAAAAAGTACTGTTACAGTGAACCATTTGCTCAAGCGCTGTAATGAGACTACATGTACTTTCCACCTCTTGTGGTTGGACAAAAGATAAAAATATATATTTTAGTCAAGATTTGTATGAGGTTTTTTTGTTGTGATTGTTATGGCCAAAAATGCTTGATTTTCAAAATTCGCAACACAATCCGTGGAGTCTTTTGTGATTTATTGGGGGTTGAAAACTACTTGAATTGGCGAAATTGCAGTCGCACAAATGGTTTTGCACTGTCTTTGGCAGTGATATTTGCTGGTAAATGAAACTTTTAGCTGTACGCATGTTTGATGTGCATGCATCGAAGAAGACTTTTGGCTGAATGCGCGTTGTGATGACGCCACATGATACGTCTTGGCCCAAATCTGTGGTCATTTTGAAAAATTGCAAGCTCCTCCAAATATTGTGGAGTTTGTTTAAGTTTGCATTAATTTCTGCGATCGCTAAATCCTGGAGGGACTGATATAAGGTCAGGTAACACAGAAATCCCCTTAAATAACACTTAAGTACAGTAACAAAGTATAGTCACTTGTGCACGTTCCACATGAAAACGTTCAAGCGACAGCCACCATTTTAGTGGATTTTGCTGTCAAACAAATAAAGACTAGGCCATTACACTAAACACAGTCCTAACCTGTGTTTTGCCGGTGGCTTTCATGCAGGTCTGTATGAGTGTATGTGGCTTTGATTAGACACACCCGGTGAGGCCCCTGCTCGGCCATTTCATCTACACAGGAATTTCTCGGTTTCAGAGGGGCCTCTGAGAAAAATCTCAGCGCAAACAAACAAAATATCAACTTACGCCGGCCGTGCAATTCGCCTCTCCAATATGGGGATGCTCAAGCAATGCACTGTTTATTGTTTTAATGTAAACCTCACTGTTGCCATCACTCACAACCTAATTAGATTTTACCTTCCTTGTTTTGCTTTGGCCTGCCTTCCTCTTCTTTGGCTTCTTATTCTTCCATGGTTTTCAGAGCCATATGAAGCGAAGTACTGTATGTTTTGAGCTTGCATGGGGAATTCCTATATGCGATTCTCAGATGGAAATGACACCTATAGTACAAGAAAGGCATCATTTTGGAGCAGGCTTGCTGTTGTAGGCGCTTAAATAATGAAATTGCACTTTGGATCTGTCAGTTGAGAACTTTAAACATTTAGAAGGAAATGTTGATAGGTTTTGCTGGAGTTCCTTATGTGTGAACCTTTGGGAGCTCTTTAAAAAAAAAAAAGAAAGATGCACATACAGTGACAGTGCTCTCTTAAAGTGTAAAGCATGTGGTTTATCACCGGGGATGGCGTAGACACCTCGGTATGGTGAGATTTGCCCCAATGTGGCCCAGCCAAAGCAGGTATCAACCACTCTCCCCTGCCATCGCCAACAGGCAGTGGAACACCTTAGAGGGCTGTCACCTTTTCCAAGGGGGATGTGACACACCTCTGCTTTCCTACCTCTCCAGGGCATGTGTTGTGTCACCAGGGGGAACTCTTCTGGTTCCCAAATGAAAGACTCCTTCGTCTCAACGTCTGCTTTTTAAACAGGGATTTTGGCATCTCTTGACTGATGACTGGTTGCACTTGATTGTCAAGGGAAATTTTATGATCTTATTTGTTGTGTTGTCTTTCATCAATTTTCCAGCACAGACACACAGAACTCTCTTGGTGTGAAGTGTTGAAGAAAAGTCTTCAGAGATGCTTTGCTACTTTATACCACGGTTTTTTTTTCTCTCTCCATGCATAAACAGGGTGACTTGAAAACTATTTTATTTATTTATTTTTTTAGAAGTTTCTTCACCCTTAAGGGCCTGTGTACGATTTTACTCGCACATGTAAAACACCATTCATTTATAAATATACACTATAGTACATCATTAACTGCGGCCAGAGTTACTGTATCAGCCTATGTATACAAACTACTGTAAAAAAAAAAAACAACAAACAGTTATAGACATGCAAGTATCTACAATAATCCATCCATCCATCCATCATCAACCGCTTACTCCTTTTCAGGGTCAAGGGGGAACCTGGAGCCTATCCCAGGGAGCATCGGGCACGAGGCGGGGTATACCCTGGACAGGGTGCCAGTCCATCGCAGGGCACAATCACATACACACTCATTCATACACTATGGACACTTTAGACACGCCAATCAGCCTAACATCCATGTCTTTGGACTGGGGAGGAAACCGGAGTACCCGGAGGAAACCCCCGACACACGGAGAGAACATGCAAACTCCGCAAACACACATGGTCCTGGTGGGTCTCGAACCCCGGACCCTGGAGGTGTGAGGCGGACGTGCTAACCACTAAGCCACCGTGCGCCCCTTTACAATAATCAACTAGAGTAAATATTGACTTTTACCTAACACCAAAAGTTGCTTTGCTACTACATCAGTAGTAGGGATTCACCGCGTCACAAAATTACATAGCTATAACGAGACTAGTATCAATTCACAACGTCATGAAGTTATGTAGTTATAATGTAACGAGTACAGATTCACAGTGTCACAATTAGCTATGTTGCTATAATGTAACTAGGAAAAATTTACACCTCCACAGTTCCATAGCTATAACTTAACTAGTACAGATTCACAATGTCACAAAATTATGTAGATATAACAACATTAACAGTGTCACGATTTTTTGTAGCTATAACGTGACTAGTAACGAGTCACAATGTCATGAAGTTATGTAGCTACAGTGGTGTGAAAAAGTGTTTGCCCCCTTCCTCATTTCCTGTTCCTTTGCATGTTTTTCACACTTAAGTGTTTCGGAACATCAAACCAATTTAAACAATAGTCAAGGACAACACAAGTAAACACAAAATGCAATTTGTAAATGA
>JAFFST010046925.1:245260-258517 GCA_022414735.1 Noturus placidus
TTCATTTACAAATTGCATTTTGTGTTCACTTGTGTTGTCCTTGACTATTGTTTAAATTTGTTTGATGTTCCGAAACACTTAAGTGTGACAAACATGCAAAGGAACAGGAAATGAGGAAGGGGCAAACACTTTTTCACACCACTGTATAATGCGACTAGCACCAAGTCAAAATGTCACAATGTTACATAGCTGTAACATAACTAGTACAGATTTAGATCCTCAGTAGTAATGGACCTGCTGTATAACATGGCTACTACCAATTGACAACATCACAAACCTACATAGCTATAATGTGACTAGTACCAATTTACACCTTCAAAAGTGTATCTAGCTATAAGATAAGTAGTACCAATTCACAATGTCATGAAATTATGTAGCTATATTGTGACTAGTACTGATTTACACCATCACAAAATTACGTAGCTAGAAAGTGACTAGTAGCAATTCCCAATGTTATGAAGTAACAGTGCTGTAACATGACAAGTACCCACTTAAAATATCATGAAGTTGTGTAGTTATAATACTGTAACAAAATTTCATAGCAATAAAGTGACTTGCTCTGATTTCCAATATCATAAACTTACATAGATGTAACATGAAAAGGTACCCACACATTGAAAATGTATGTAGCTATAGCCGTAGTAGTACCAGTTCACAGCATTGTGGTTGCTACACTTAACGTGTCTAACCACACCACAAAGGTGCATTTTTTTAGTTTTCTTCTTGTCACAATGTAAGCATTTACACAAGTGCTTTGGTCTTCAAGAAGTGTTGTAGCTATGTAATAATAACAAAATAATTTGCTTAGCTGGGTAATGTGCGTATGATGTTGGGTTTCTGTTACATTTTTCACTCTGTTTTGGAAGTTCTAAAAGTAGAGGCCTTGTCAGGAGGCTTACTGACCTAACCCTGTCACCCATAACGTCCTCTTATGGTATTGTATACACAAGCAATGGCACGTTGTTTTCTTTCATGGCCTTAATTCCTTACATGGAGACAAACAGAGAGTGCAGCCAGCACAATGTATTGAAGAGCCACTTTTGCTTTTCACGGCAGACAGAGTAAACCTGGGCAAGCAAACAGAGGTTAAAGCTTCCATATCAAAAGCCTGGGATGTTTTGGATTGGATGTCAGTCCTCATTTAAACATGGCATGTCCGTGTTTAGAAATGAAAAACGAACATGAAAACAAAAGCAGGAGACCTAAGATTCGGTGCTCCAATGCACATCTTTGCACTTCAAAGTGCACTTGTCACTGACAAGTCAAGCATTCTGTACTTTTTTCTCTTTCTCACTGTCCATAGTCTCACTGACGTTCTTTTGATAGCTCCAGAGCACACACCCAATATACACCATTTGATAGAAGATAGAAAATGGATCCTTTTTGTTTGCACTCCTCTCCCTCCCTCCCTCCCTTCTTCATGCCCCTTGAGCTCTGAGCCCAAGCTCCCCCCATAGCGTTTGAGAAGAATGTTTGGAGGCCCTGTTCATATTTTGTTTGCACAATGCATTCCTGAAGACTCTTTATTTATGTCAATCTTTCTTTTGATCAGAGTCTGGTTACCCCACTTTGTTCCCCGTGAGTGAAAGAAGCCACCTGTGAGGCAGCAGCCAGGGGTCCGGAATTCTTGGGCAAGTTTACCGTCAATTAATATGACAAAATTATTTCTTCACATGGTAAACTACTTATGTAAGGCGATCCCGGCCAGTGCCTGATTCCTTGACATCTGGGTTGGATATTTTAGACAGATGGCTCTACCTGCTCTGGGAGTCTCTTTTCATCCCCCCACTGCTATTCACTCAGTCTTTTTTTTTTGTGGGTGAGAGGTAGGGGTTACGGTTGGATGCTTGGGAGAGTAATACCACGGCTGGGGAAGTGTGTGGGGGTTGTTTTTTCACCTTTTACTGTTTAGCAGTGGCTGTGCACACCGATTCATGTCTACACAATGTTCACTACGGTAAAACCGAACAGTCCTAGCATTTTTACTCGCACTCTCATACGAAATTGAACACTAAATAGTGTAACCCTACAATATATATATCCTATTTCCTATTTGGAAAAGTTTCTAGTCCGCTCTTAAACAGGGCAAAAAAGTAATTTCATCAACGTTTTAAAATAGCTTCGGTATCTTGAAAGGCTGATTCTTTTTTGTTTGCCTTCATTTTCTTTATAGATAAAAAAAATTCATCTTATCATATATATATATATATATATATAAACCCCCATCTCGAAGCTGATTAACCTCTCTAATCAAGAAACGTCTTTTCCCCTCTCACTGGTCAGGCATTTTCATTAGTGATTATCAGAGTTTTTGAGCACACTTTTAAATAGCTCAGCCAAGTAGGGCCTGTCCTGCTATCAGTGCCTGGACTGAGATGCTAGCCGTGGACACGTTCTCATCCATTCCTCCTTCTCTCCCTCCCTTCGTCCCTCCGCTATCCCAGAACCCCCTCAGGAGCGGCACACTTGCGAGCGCTCCATATCCAAATAATTAATCCAAAGCAATTACTCACTGCCTTCATCCATCTCTCAGCCTGCTAACAAAACATTTCTACATATGTCCTCATCTGTTAACTTTAATTATGCCTGGCTACAATTTATCAGTCCCACATTAATGAAATGGGCTCTTTCCCCCTAGTTTTCTTCTCCTTTTTTTGAACTAGAGAAAAATAATAAGTAAAAAGTCCCCAACAGTGCGGAGTCTGACAGAGAGAGACAGTGAGCGTTGTGAGATATTGCATTTTTTTTCTCCTGGCTTTGTTCTAATCAGGGAGCAGCGTTACCTTAAACATTTTCTTTCAGCAAAATGTAAAATAATAAGAAAAAAAAACCCAACAAAAAAACAAGCACACGTCTCTTCATTTTCTTCCCCGATTTAAAGAACCTATTTCACAATGCTTCCTGTTTCCTCACCTGGAACTTGCAGATAATGTGCACGCTTAATGTTAATTGAATTCCTGCCATTCACCAAAATGAACAATAAGCTTTTGTTGCATCTTATTGTTTGTTGCGCAATGTGAGGCACTATGTTGAGATGTATTTATTATGTAGAATATAGTAACTGAATAGAGCACGGACTGAAAAAAATAGATTTTTGTATGAGGAGTGGAACTGCTAAATTCTGTCAAGAAAAGCCATGCAACAAGCAGCCATGCTCACCTACTTGCATGTATTATTTGTCTGTATCTGTATTCGGATTTAAATCCAAAGTGTGGCTTTGACAGTTCCTCTACTTCAGCTACATCACTCCGGTTCATAATTGGTCTGAACTAGAAATGCATGCAGAACTTTTTTATTAATCCCATTCAAGCAGTTATTATTTCGTTTGTACCTGCCTGTGATATTTTTGAACAAATTTAGTTGGTTCTGTTTCCAAAACATAAACAAACTAGTAGCCTAATTTAAACCAGTGCAACCTGGATTAGAACTAATAGGGATGCTGTATGTAAATTCATCACGCAGTGATGTACCACTAATGTCATATTTGACTGTTCAATCACTCCTGCATGACATTTTTGGTTCCAATAGGATCCCAATCCTCGTTGAGAACATTAGTCTCAACAGGATGCACTGTGAACCTTCATGGCAAGCTTTTTTTAATGCACTGGGGTGCATGGTAATGGTCTGCACTTATATAGCACTTTTTTAAAATAACCGTAGCAGTTTCCAAGAGCTTTACACTGTGTCTCATTCACCCATTCACCCACACACTCACACACTAACTTGCCATCAGGAGCAACTTTGGGTTCAGTGTATTGTCCAAGGAGTCATGTGTGCCAGGAATCAAACCACCAACCTTACGATTAGCGGACAACCCGCTCTACCACCTGAGCCACAGCCGCCCATTGTCCATAGGGTGCATGTATGTGTGTGACTGTGCCCTGCAATGGATTGGCACCCCAACCAGTGTGCCCCCCACCCTTTACTGCAAGCTCCTTGGGATAGACTCCATGCTCGCAGCAACCCTGTGTAGAATAAGCATTTGTGTCCATTTAGAGCACATGACCAGCACATGACCAGTTTATACTGAAAAATGCATTTGTATTTGATTACATTCCCATTGTATACTGTATCTTTAGCAAGGATAACAACTAAGATTTGATTATACACTCCAGCTTGAGCATTGTATTTCAGCATTCAAGTAGTCCAAATAGGAATGAAGCAAGAAATTGAAGATGCCTGTACTTGTCTTAGTGGACTGGACATAGGAAGGTGCTAGCGCTCCACAAGGGCTCATCCTTGCCTCCATGAAGGGCAGCCTGGAAGCAATTTGGCAGTGTAAATTGTTGGCACACATGGGGCCGGTTGCTGGCAGGGTCAGAAGCCCCCCATGTCATGCCCTGTCATTTCAAATTAAGTTATGCAAAGTGAGGTGGCCACTTAATTTCCTTGTAAGTCGCACTGCGGGGCCCCTGGGGCATAATGAGCAGGAAGTTATAATTGGCCAGAGCTGTTGATTGCGATAATTGTTACTGTCTGCACAAGGTAGCTGGACCTACCCAGATCAGCCTGTTATGAAGACCTGACAGTGCACCGGACCCAGCAAGCCCATGACATAAGGACGAATGGGTCGGTGGGTGGGTGAGTGGGTGGGGGGAGGGAGGGCATGGAAGTGCATTAAGGAGGACTGGTGGGATCTGCATAAATAAAAGCAGTGGGGGATTTTGGTTGAGTGCGTGGCCCACCCTAATCCATATTTTCTTGTTCCAACAACAATGCACTTAGTCCTGACCTGCTGACCATCCCTGCCCACTTGTTGACCTTAATTCCACGCTTTGTCTGCGAGGAAACTCACCATGGTTACTTCTCTTTGTTCTTGTCTAAGAGTGAGGAAAAGGGTCATTACTGTGGTCAGGACCTCTGACGTAACTCATGTCTCTTCCATGCTGAGCAGAAAGACTACGGAGTCTTTGAGCCAGGAAAACGCAAACTGCGTAAATACAATAAACTCCAAAATTGTTCTGTTGGTTAGTCATTCTGTCAGTTCTCTGACTCAGCTTGGTTGTGCATGTAATTATGGCCATAATTAGGAAAACAGCATTGGGGCTGATGAAGTTCTGGGCTCCCTCGCAACATGCTTCCTCTCTCGCGTTTGCTGAGACGCAGCAATCTGAATGAAACTCTCATTATTTCTCTTCACTAGTAAACATTGTTAGTCATTCTAGGTCATTAGACTTGAAAGCCAAAGGGACAGAGTGTTTACTAAACTTCTGAGATCACATGGTGTGGCTGCTTCCTCGTTCCAGAAGAGCCTCTAATGAGATAAACACTAATTCGATTCAGGCAAAATTGGAGAATCTTAATATTTACTGTTCTTGTCTGCGAAACACGATTAATCTGCAGAACAATATCAAAAGGCTTGTTATTTGAGTTAATGGTAACAGGATTTGATGTCATTGCTATTTAGTCTGGTAGTGATGTCTGACTTCAGAGCATTATTCTCATTTTGCTAGAACAGAATGAGGATAAATCTGGGCTGTTACAGAATGCACCAAGATCATGCAGTTTTTTCCTGTAGATATGTGCTCTACTTGAGGACTACTTGCTATAGTACACTTAGCTCATCTTATTTCATTAAGATTGAGGGCCACAGACCCTTTAAGGCTCTCTGACAATAACACTCAGCCCACTTTCTTATATCTCAGGCTACTCCTGGTTCTTCCTCATCATGTCTAAGGCCGCTGGATTTTTTTTTCTTTTTTGTTCTTTATTTCCATTAACAGACACTTTACTAATATTCCATCTTCACTGCAAATAAAGTACTTCTAACTGTAGATCACTCTTACCTCCACCCAGGGTAACACAGATGCTCTAACCAAGGAGACCACAAACAATTTTAAAGAACTCTGTTTTCCAAGGTTTTTAATACGAATTCTGATAAGCACACCCAGGCTTGTGTCAAGAAGAAGAAACCATGCAAATGTATCACTTGAATATGAATCACATGAAAATTAATCACATGTAAATGAATTACAAGAATATGACTCACATGAAAATGAATCACATGTAAATGAATCACATGTAAATGAATCACATGAATATGAATTACATGAATATGAATCACATGTAAATGAATCACATGAAAATGAATCACATGTAAATGAATCACATGTAAATGAATCTTATGAAAATGAATAAATAAAAAGAAAAGGTAAAAAAAAAGAAGAAGAAACCTGATGACCCATAGTAACCTGCAAAAAGACAATATCTATTATACATATTTCTAATTACAGGATTATTGTAAAGCGAAAAATTTGATTGTTAAACCAATTTCGAGACTCATTTCAGAACCTTATTCTCATGTTTCTCAATTTCATTGTTTAAAATGGTCTTTAATTTATTCACTGCATGAATAAAAGCCATGATGCTACACCGCTGGAACAGGTCGGGGTCAAGGGCCTTGGTCAAGGGCCCAACAGTTGTAGCTTGGCAGTGATGGGGCTCGAAACCCCGGCCTTCTGATCAGGACCCAGAGCCTTTCATTTCATTTCATTTATTTCATCTCATTCAAGAAAGAAGACATTTCAATGTCTATTTCAATAGAACAAGATCATTTCAAGATGTTTAGAAACGAGTCTCCTTTTTCTCTTTTGTTTAGGTGTAATCTCATTTTGAGAAATATGAGATAATATTAGATCATAAGAAAGATCTTTTTGCAGTGTGTCAAATCTTCACAGCCAAGCATGTCTATGAACATAATCTTTAAATGAAACAGAAATACTCTAAGATCGCCACATATAGACCAAGCATGCCCTGTTGTCTTTCTTTATCTTTCCTCCTCTATGCATTTTGGATTGTTCCTCTCATGATGTTAAACAAGTACACTCTCAGAGTTCTAATTGCCAACTTTTGTCAGTTGTTTCCCTTCGAGATGCGGTTGCACGGCAGCTAACGATGCACAGCTACAAAGGCAGCACAGCACTGGGGTTAACATGTCTCTGCGCACTCCCTGGAAGCCGGATTTTTGGGGTTTAGACACCCACTGAGACAGAATAATGAGTATATGTTTCTAATCTGGGCCCCTAGGAGATTGCAGCTCCCTTGTCTTTTTCACACTGGTTGAAATCGTCAGGCTTCTCCTTTTTTTAACAGGCTAATTTAGAGCTGTCTTTGATGCTTTCTCCGCAGAGCTTCTATTTCAAATATCCAAATTCAAGGATTAGTGGGGTTTTGTGCCACGAACCCCAATTTATCCTGTTTTCTTCTCCTTTGTTTTGGTATTCTTCTGACCCTACAACCTGCAAACACTGACAAGCTAAGAACGAGCGCTCAGTTTCGTTTTAAAATTTTTAAAAATTATTATTATTATTATTATTATTATTATTATTAGTTGTAGTAGTAGTATATGTGCATGAGTTGTTGAAAGCATTGTTATCCAGATCAGATCACATGTTTGTATTCCACAAGGGCCTAGTGGAGCTATTTAAGCGTTGTATCTTGTTTTAAGATTCATTCGTGGGAATAATGTGAAATAATAAGGACTGAAGTATATTCTCCTGGTGTACTTATAAATCCCTTTGTCGGGTGCAGTACTGTCACTTCTAAGTCAGGGTGTGATGAAAGAGGGGAACGATGAGGAGACACATTCAGCAAGCACCCGTCATTTATTAACTTAACTCGATGACTTTCAGGATCCCGCTACAGATCCTCAGCTGAGGCGCTCAGTGGATCTGGCAGCTTATACACAATTTCTCTCAAGCCTGCATCCCCCTGCGTATTTTTTGTGTTGTCAGACATTATGCATTTAAGTCTCTTTTGTGTTGGTTTGCCGCCACACTCTGTCACTGTCAATGTCACTGGGGGAGCGAAACTAGAAAGGGAAAAAAGGAAGAGGAAAGAAGTAACAGAGATCAATCACATAATCTAGCATCAGTTATTCTAATCAAAATATATATAACATTTTTTTATTTAATATTAAACATGAAAGTTGTTAGGATATACATTCAAAACATCATACACACAAAGCTTCTTGTTTTGCTTAATGAGTCTTCATCCTTGTCATTTATCACCCTTCCATCATTATAACATCCTTGCTTTGTCCTCCCCAGGATTTGGCCTGACCTCAGACCCTGCCGCCGGCTCTGTGGAATTCTGTACATAGTATGTCCGTGGCCTTGTTGACCTCTTGGTGCTTGGTGCTCCCATTAGCCATGATGCTGGGAAACATATATTAATTAGGAGGGTCAGAGAGTCGTTCATGGTTAAACGAAAAGATGGAGTGCCTACAGCCTTTAAGCAGTGTGTCCACAATGTGGGAATTCACATAGTATAGAAGGGGTGACACACACCTGTAGAGGAGATGGGAGTGCAATGTCTATTGAATGAAGTGTCTACAAAACATGCATGAAGGAGAACGTTCCTCTAGAACAGGGTTTGTGAGCTGGTCCAAATGCAGATCCAGTTTGAGCAAACACAATATACTGTAGCAGAACTGATTCGTCATAGTCTTCAATCTTAGCTCCGTGACTCCACTTTTTAAACAGGAACTATTACCGCTTTGTAACAGACCCTTTGTTTGACCAATCACATGCATTTATGTAAATTATTTAGCTGAAAGGGACAGACTTTCATAGATTTCATAGAATTTCATTTAACCTCCCAGGACTGATCAGTTAAGTGTTTCATTTTGCTTTAAATATACAAAAATAGAATGTTGAAGATGAATGGACAAAATAAATATGGGTTTAATGTATTCTTCGCTTCCAAACAGGTGTCACAGGTATCTGTTCAAAGTGGTATGAAAAACATAACCCGAAAACATAACCACCTATTTACACACACAAACTAATCACTAATATTAAAGCATTAAATAGTAACTGTTGTCACCATTCAGTCATGTTAGTTTCTTATCAGGACCATCACAAACATTTATTGAATAGTCCTACATGACAGGATTTTTTTACAGCCATCCCTGAGTACCTTATAGCTTTTATACAGTAGTACAGCAACAAAAACAATATAATATAATTAATCGAATGTATTTATTATTAAGAATATTCACTGTAAACTGTTCCTCTGCTATGCTATGTAGTCTGTTAACAGTAAACATTGGTTGCTAAGCAACATAATGGACAAAGATTAGGCTATTCTATGGATTTATGTGTAACAATTTATTGATTTAAATCCTGGTAGATTAATACAGAATTTTGAGACACTCCCAGGTGTTTGTATATTGAGTATTTTACAATGGCTTTGAATGTGGCTCAGCCAATCAGATACTTTCAGAACCGAAACTCTCTGTAAGTTTTCCGAGCTCTACTTTCAGTGTCACATCTTTCCAGATAGAGCTCTGCCATTGTCTTTGGAATGTCAGCAGATGACAATTCACAATGTTTTGGCCTGATTGATCAAGGCTCTTTCTCTCGCGGCTTACAAGTAGCTCTCCTGTAGCTGCCAGACCATGTCACATCAGCGTGGCATGCTGACAGGTAGGTAAGATCAGGTTGATTTAAAAAAAAAAAGAAAAAAAAAAGAAAAGAAATCCTCCTTGGTTGGCAGGATATGTTGGCAGGTTACACAGGAAGAAGGAGGCTAGTCTATATCCGAAAGTAAACCAAACCAACACAACAGCACAAATCCACTTCTTCAATCTCTTCTGGCCTTCTCCACTTGCTCCCTTGTTTCCTCCCAACAAACACTGTGATTGTGTTTGTTGTTGCCTTGCTCCCAAGATTAATTTTAAAGCCAGAGGAAAGGGGCAGAAAAAAATATATAACTGCCATGATAGTCGACAGGCAGTGATTAAGGTTTTAACTGATCATCCTTTCCCTGACAGCTAACCAGCTATTATCTTAAAAAGAATCAAACGAATGTTCAAAGCCCTCGCCAAGCACGGAACATGAAAGGAGATGTCAGCCCCTGGCAGCTGACAAGCCAGGGGGAGAACTGGAGAGTGCAAGGAAGAGACAGAGGAAGAGACAGAGAAAGAGGGAGGGTGGGAGCAATACTGAGTCAAGAGGAGAGGGAGGGAGGGAAGGAGAGAGAGAGAGAGAGAGAGAGAGTGAGAGAATGAAAGAAAAAGATGGACAGTGACAGAAAAGGGGAAGAGATCTTCATTTTCATTCTACTGCAGGGAGTTTTGACAAACTGCTCTCTGAGCCCAGATGCTCATGTGTTACAACAGCATGACACAATGGAGGTCTCTGTTTGTTTACGTGGGAACTGGAGTGGAAATATGGAAGGGAAAAGAACACGCAACAAAAAGCGACAATAAAGGTCACAGCTTCTTTTCGTGAAGCAGACTGAACTTCCTGCGTGTGTGTGTGTGTGTGTGTGTGTGTGTGTGTGTGTGTGTGGTGTCATCCACACATTTCAGTCCACTATGAAGGACTGTTTTTATTTCATATCAAGCGATAATTTCCAGTTTTTAACTCTGTTTCAAACATTTCATTTCGGTTGTGAATAACTTCTTATTGAATAAGTCTTAACACTGATTTGTTTCTCAGTCCAGGACTGAACCATCTGCTATAATAAAACAATCCAGCTCTCCAGGTTTATGGCATGTTGCACTGATATGCTGAGATGTCATGGATCAGATCGAATATCCCTGGATTTTTATGTTGAGCCACTTTGTAAAAGAGGCACTGCAACTACTCTTGTTTCTCCACTGGAGTCTGAACGGTCTGCTAATTTTTTAAAGTTCTATCCCATTCACTGTGGCAAAGCCAATTCAATTATTCAATTAGAGGTGCCACAAATATGAACTTTTTTCTTCGTCATACCTGTTACATGTGCTTGATATTGTGTTCTACCGATTTTACATGTAAAATTTATACACTTTAGCCATATTTGGATGGGATTAGTTTTCAGGGCACATAGCTGTAAAGTAGAGATGCACCGATGTTAAATTTTTCAGCTGATACAATAACCGATTATTCAGCGTGATATCGGCTGATACCGATAGTTCTGCCTTTTATACCTTCTTTTAAATTAATAATAATTAATTCCACAATTCTGAAGTAAATACAAATAGAAACTTTATTCTCTCCATTTCAGCAAATTATTCCACAGTAAACGGTCTCATAAACAGAAACACATTACTCTGAGTAACATTAACACATTAGCTAAATTCTGAAGATTACATGAAGATTTCTTAACTTATTGAATTTTATTTATTCATATTAACACTGACTGAATTGTAAAAATCCTCCTGTTAGTCTCACATTTACTCTCCACAAACACAAGCGTTTCTACTTCATCACTGACATCAAACTGGTAATATATATTATCAGCTTTTATATATATTAACATTAACTGAATATGAAATATACTACTCTACGAATATATTTTTCTATGCAATATATAGTTTACTAGCTCGAGCAGCTCGGCAAAAAATAAATTAGACTTGACGCTGAAACTCCTGCTTTACTGCTGCAGCGTCCGGTGTAAAATGTTATCAGTGCAGAGATTACAGAGCTTACAAACTGCAGTCTTATCGTCATTCCACACAAGAAACATCATCTTTACACACAGCATGAAATCCATGTGTTTTCCTGCCCTCTTTTGATTGACCGGATATAATAATCGGCCCTGATCACGGGATGTTTTGAACTATCGACGATGGCTGATAGCGTGAAAAATGGCCTTTATCGACCGATTCCGATTATTGGCTGATACGTCTGGTAATTATTACATTACCCAAACCTGTCCCATCCGAATGGCCCTTTTGAGAACAATATTGCTCTCCTGTATATACATTCACCGGCCACTTTAATAGGAACACCTGCTTGTTCATCGAAATATCTTATACGTCAATCATGTGGCAGGAGTTGCAATGCATAAAACCATGCAGACACGAATCGAGAGCTTCTCACACTTACTTGTAAAGTAAAAACAGTTTCACTGAAGTATTGTTGCATGCCAAAGAAAAGAAACAATCTACCACAGATTGACTGTGTATTGTGCATTTACTACTTGTCAGTAAAAGTCACAATATTTATTTATTTATTTATTTATTTATTTATTTTTTACTACTTTCCTTAATCTGATCAAAAATATGTAACTTGCTAGTTAGGCTCATTATAACTGTTAACCCTATTTAAAAGTCTGCATTTCTCTAAGCTATAAAGCTGGCAAACAATTGTGAGGAAACAACAAGGCAAGTGCACAGCGCTCTAACTGCTTTTAGTACATGTACAGATTGATTACACCACCACATGTAAACTACAAGGGCATACAAAGCTCATATAAAAGTTCTGTTTGTATATGTACTCATTTGTTTCTAACCTAATTGACGTCCATGTATGAAGTTTCCTCCGTTTTTAGAAGTGGCTAATAATGTACCGCGAGTTACAGCGTAAAACCTGAGGGAAATGAGCCCTTTGTGTGAGCCATGGTCCACTGATACTAATGCAATTTACAGAGGGAATCAGAAAGAGACCAGTGTGCTATTTGTAGGAGGGACCAATCTAGACAGCATTAAATCTGGAAAATAGATCATTAGAAGTTGTGAAAAGAGGAAGGGATTTGTTAGTGACCTTTTGTTCTTCAAAACCCAGTTTGTAAACCTGTTTTTTTTTTTAAAAAACTTCCTTTTTATTTTGGAACTTATAGATTTGTGTATTGCTTTTTCCGGATTATCGTTTTGCATTTATCAGCAATGCAAATTATTTTAACCACTATATATCACGCATTATAACAGACACTCCAGCTTTCACTAATGGCATTTTAGCTTACATATACACACAGAACTTTCACTCAGTTGAAGTTTAAAAAAAATATATAATTTCTGTAATTGGGTTTTGTTCCTTTTAGTCTTTCTTTCATGCATAATTGCATATTTCATTCAGAGAGTACAGATGGCCAATATACTTCCCAGCAGCATGTAATAGCAAGCTGTACGAACCTGTGAACAGCTTCTTAACTGATTGTCAGCTTCTATATCTACCACCATAATGACTGCTGGTCAAGTTTACATTCTGTGTAAAAATGATTGGTCCCCTTAAATTTTTTATTTTTTTATGTAACCCAGCACAATACATCTCTGTATCTTTGAGCCCAATCAGATCTAACCGTTATCACTTTTATCACGGTTTTTGAAATGCTTTGTCATTACTCAAAAGCCATTTAGACTGAGAGACATCAATGTAAAAATACTGGCCTCTAATGTAGTTGCCATTAAGAGAGCAATGAAAAGACATGAGATACTGTGTGCTCTGTAATAGTCTGGTTAAGTACTTTTCTCTGCTACACATTGAATGCTCTGTGTCCTTTGCTTCAGAGTTTAACCTTGCTGAAAGACAGCCATTATGAGTCACC
>JAFFST010046925.1:265320-283038 GCA_022414735.1 Noturus placidus
TATATATACAGTATATATATATATATATAAAACAATACAAGTATGTGAGTGTGAGTGTGTGTGTGTGTGTGTGTGTATGTGTAAATGTGCAAATGTCTTATTCTTGGCAGTGTAAAAGAACATACAAGAACATTTCTGCTTTTATTAAGATTTTTTATTGGTTTTTAATTTTATTTTATTATATTTTTTATTGTGTAATAGGGGAAAGGGTGACATTGCATGTACACAGTGGTTAGACAGACCAAGAAGAGGAGAAACAAAACAAAACAAGTATCAGGATATTACACAATTTCATCAAGGGTTGCACATTCATTGCTAAATTAATAAAAAAAATGTATGTAATAAAATTATTTCAGAGCTGATTGTTATTGGTTTTATTAAGTATGTAGATTTATGCATATTTAATTAGACAAATCATAGATATTGTTTTTCATAGATAATTGTATTTTTTCCCCATTTTTTGAAAAATGTTCCAATACAAAGAATACTGTAGCTGCAAGAAAATCAGCAATCAGGTGTGTTCCAGAAAAGTGTTGGCCAAATGGAGCAAAATCAGCTGTGCTCAAACCAATTTGGGGAGAAAATGGGATGGAAAAAAAAAGAATATCATCAATCATCCTATTACCCTATTCACTAAAAATTTCCTATTCTTGATTAATCTGAATTGCCAAGATAATCTTACATTGTTAGAACCAGTTCAAACTGTATAACACAATAGTAAATAGCAATAAGTAGTAAAAAAACAACAACATTAACAACAATAAAAAGAATAATGATTAGCTTCAACCTGACCAACTCTGATCTCAACATGTGATTCTCATCCTGACACTGAAAAGCGCTAGATAACTTCAGCTGTATTAACCTCACAATCACACTGCAGCTGAGGGATACACACACAAATACACCACAGTTTATTAGTTTAAATTAAAACTTGACTAGATGTTTAACCTGAATAGTTCCCAACTCATGTGCCCTCCCCCCTTTGTATTGCTATTATTATTGTGACCTTAATAAGTGCCAGATGGCCAAAATTAGATACAATCTGGTCAAATAGTAGTGTTTATGTAATTCTGTGTTCCTAGGCAGTTGTTTCCAATTAAAATGTTTAAAAGTTTTAATTGAATTAAATAGGTGATCTCAACATGTTATGGGATGGTGCAGGGAAACAAGACAAGCCGGACCATATGTTCCATAGCATAGTACACAACTTGATGCCTATGCACATGCGTATGTTGATTAAACATCTGTAAATACATTGACACACATGGATGATGATATGGAATCAGGCTGAAAGGATATGAGAACTTCACAGTAACAGTACAACTCAATATCATAGTGGATATGTCATGGTATATGGTTACTATTTCACATTTTCAGAGAAGATGACACGCACAGCAGTGCAAATATTAAAAAAAAAAATTAGCTACAGAAACAGAAATACGCATATATATACATGTCCAAATGTCTGAGAGCACTTGTGAAAATGCTTCTTTTTTGCATTCTTTACTAATTTAATTCAACAATTTTCATTGCAAATTAAATTATTTTAACAACTTAAGTGAAAAGTAGAATCTATTAAATATTTCCCTGAGTTTCATAGTATTCAGTATTTCCCATTATTGCTTTAAGGACAGTGTGCACTCAAGCTGGCATGGACTCTACAAGTACGTAAAAACCCTCATGATCTACTTTAGAGCAAATCCATTGGCGTGTCGTCTGAACACATGCTTCAATAGAAGAGATTAGACATGAGCAAAATATTTTTAAAAAATTTATATAGGAACCTAGAAATAGTGCAGAATTTTAAGTATTAAATATTTAACATATTGAACATTTACTTTCTTTGTTTAAAATTTTTTTTAAATCTAAAACCTTCTGTTTATTTATGATTTTAAATGGAAAAAACGAAACAAAACCCACCAACAACAACAAAATCCCAGATTTTCGGTGTCATCTCACTTGGACACCCAAAACTCGATACAGTATATTTCCTAGGCTACTCTATGAAATATATTTTAGCATATTTCACGGAACATGTTGATACTGTACAATACTGTTGATACTGTTTTTGTGTGTATCTCATACTAAATTGTTTTAGAAATGAAAACAAAATCTAAGATCAAATAAAGGCAACCTGAGTAAACACAAAATACAGTTTTTAAATGGTAATTTTATTTATTGAAGAAGAACATTATCCAATACCAGCTAGGCCTGTGTGAAAATGTATTTGTCCTCATAGTTACTAATTCCCCAAATCTATGAAACTGCATTCATAATTCCATTCAGCTGGACTAGACACAACCAGACCTGATTACTGCAAACCCTGTTCAATCAAATCAACACTTAAAAATAACTTTTTCAACAGCATGAAGTTGATTAAAAGATCTTACTCAGTTCTCACTGAGAAAGTTGAAAAAAAAAAATTCAGAAATGATGAGGAAGAAGGTGATTGAAATGCATCAGTCTGGGAAGGGTTGCAAAGCTATTTCAAATGCTCTGAGACTCAAATGAACCTCAGTGAGAGCTGTTATCTCTAAATGGAAAAAACTCTGCACAGTAGTGAACCTTCCCAGATATGTCTGCCCTTCCAGAATTCCTCCAAGAGCACAGTGACGACTCATCCAGCAAGACACAAAAGACCCAAGGACAAGATCAAAGGATCTACTGGCCTCTCTTTCATCAATAAAGGTCACTGTTCATGACTCATTTTGTAGACTGATGAGTCGGAAATGGAACTGTTTGGAAGACAGTCTGACATAAACCAAACACAGAATTCCACAAAAAGATCATCATAGCTATGGTCAAGAATGGTGGTGAAGGTATGATGGTGTGGGGATGCTTTGCTGCTTTAGGGCCTAGTCAACTTGCAATAATTAAGGGAAACATGAATTCTGCTCTCTACCAGAAAATCCAAAAGAAGAATATCTGGTCTTCAGTCCGTAAATTGAACTCAACTGGGTTCTGCAGCAAGACAATGATCCAAAGTATAGGAGTAAATCCTCGTCCTAGAAGTGAGTGAACGACTGATCTCCAGTTATCAGAAGCGTTTTTTTTTTGGAGTTATTGCTGCTAAATGTGGCACAAACAGATTTTAAGTTTAAGGGGGCAATTAGTTTTTCACATTGGTGATAGGTGTTGGATAACTTTTTTCTTTTGCTTCAATGAAATAAATAAATTAAAAGAAAACTGTATTGTGTCTTTACTCAGGTTGCCTTTATTTTATGTCGCATTTCGCTTGAAGATCTAAAAGTATTTAGTATGAGATACAGTATAGACAAAAACAGAAGAAATCAGGAAGGGGTGAATACTGTTTCACAGCACTGTATTCTGATCATAGTATTTTTTTTTTTTTTAACTATGTAAGGATTAAAACATGATGGTGCATGCTGTTATAGGAAAATAACAAAAGAGTGGTGTTGTGAAGTGTCACTGTTAACACATGGAGATTCTTCTTAGCGTGCATCCTGTAGTGTTCGATTCTCGCAATTACAATTTATTATTTATTAAATAATGAAACGTTGTACTTTTTATCCATTTATAATTTAATTTCCACGAAACAAGTTAGTCCTTTACACGATAGCAGCTATAAGCCGTCGTTCCCAACTAGCCTTTAACTTTTTTCTTTCTCTTTAATTTATTAAACACAGCTTGTCATGTTACAGACGAATTGTATCAAGTTATAGAAATGATAACATACTAGAACAAGCACATTAATATGAACCTGCGATCTGCCTTGCACTCCTTTTAGTTTTAGAACATGAATTAACCTACTGACCAATCAGATTCAACAGTTCAACATCTCTGTGTGTATAAACAAGGGTAGCACAATGTTAATGACACAACTATTTGAGCTTTCCTTAAGTGTTCATATGTATGTGTAAGATATACTCTATATTTTTATCATTTAGATTTTAATTCTCTGCAAAACAAATAACCGATTATTCATTCATGACTGAATATTTGAAACTGATCTACTCATTTCCATCAAAAAGTCTTATATATTTTAAAGATATATTTATAAATTATAAAGATCTTTAACATAATTTCTAGATCTTAGTTTATTTTTATCAAAGTTTGATAGTACTATTGTCAAGTATTGCAAATGATGTTTGTCCACTGGAGGGACATGTTTACAAATTCTAGCACACAAGCATTATTGGAAACAGGCTAAACGTTTTTTATGACACTGGAGTAAAAAAAAAAAAAAAACCTCTGAAATGGTTTTTAACTGTAATTTTTTTCTTATTTTGTAGTTGGTACAGTATTTTTAATGGAGTATGGATTATGGCGTGGTCTTCTGCATATTTTCACAATAAAGGATTTGACAGTAATTGAGGACGGGGATCTGGGTTTGGGGGTGGGACAGATGTAGGACCAAGGCCAGTGTATTGTGCGGACACAAGCTGAGCGAATATTGAAAAGAAACTATGTTGGGACTGTTCATCCTTGTTTGGTTTGGGCTTCACACAGAAAGCGAGAAATTCGCAGTGAGTTGCCAGGTGCTGCAGTGGATAGTGGAATGCAGTATCAGGTACATGTTTGAACCGGATAAGGCTTTTTAAAATACTAAGTATAAACAAATATTCCAAAGAATGTTCCAGCAATTTAATCTGCATTCCAAAAAGACGGCATAATGCATGACTTGTGTGAGTACAATACCAAAATAAAAGTGCATATGCTGCAGAATATTGTTCACCAATTTGCTTGACAATTTGTTTGACAACAACAACTTCAATGCGGTTGACTTAGCGCTTAAATGAATTCAGGATTATATAGTTCCCTGAAAACCTCACACAGCCGTAACAAGTTTGGAAGCTGTTTATAGAGACATGCACAATGCGGAAGACAGATGTAGAAATCTTGCACCCACCAGACAAGGGCCTCCTTCAGCTCGCGTCTGTGCAAGTTTTCAAAATGCATGGCTTGGGTTACAGAGCTAACTTCCTGGATTCCATCAAACAGAAGCAAAGTACCTCCACTTTCATGATCAATTTCCTTTCTTTCTCTTCTTTTGCTGCCATCTCATTTCTCTGATGACATCTTCTTCATTTGCTTTCAAATCTGTCCATTTCTCCATCAGATAGCTGCACAAACACCTTTCTATCTGGAGGTGTCGATTTTGCTCTGCTCTCTGCCTACTGTTTCTTTATTCATCGCATAGCCACAACCTCACGTATGCAAATCACACGTGATCAGGGCACACGACCATGTAGGCTACTGCTGCACATTTGTGTGGAAAAGGGTAAAAGAAGTTGCAGAGAGAAAGAGAGGAAAAGAGTGAAAGAGAGAGGATGTGAGCACAAAGAGAGTTGCTAAAGCAACCAGGCCCACATTGCTTTCCCTAACTTCAATCTCCCTTCACTATACCCTCCCACAGGATAGAGAGAGAGAGAGGGGAGGGTGCAAGGGCATTCAGGAAGGGCACGGGGCAAAACTGTGAAAGTCAAAGCGTTGCTATGCCCTGCTCAAGCATGAAAAGTGTTGATCCAGACCTAAGAGCATGGAGCGGGGAAGAGTGCGGAGGGGTTGAGGGTGCGTTATCTGGCCAAATGTATGCAGCTGTATTTACAGCCTCTGTTTGTTGTTCCCTTGGAAGCTTCAGGATGGGAATTTTCTGTGTCACTGCCTCAGAGGATTTTGTCCAGGGGGAGGCTTTTGTTGATCCTGTGTTGTTGTAAAAAGGGAATAAGATTTAAGCATTAGCCATGTCAGACAGGATTTAACACTCCAGTCCCCGGACCTCTCACCATTTAAACGTTCTTCTCTCCCTGTGCTCAGTCTGTCCATCAGCTCATGAGGTTGGAGAAAGAGACTTGCTCTGTCTTTCTCTGTAGTCCCCACCATCACTGTGTCCCTGATTAAGTACAGCATCCATCCGTCAACTTGAAAAAAATCAGGTTCAGGCTACGTGATTTTCCTTCATGCTTCCCGGAGCACACCAATTTTCAATTACGCCGTCTCCAGTCCACCTTACACTTTTGGCCGTTGCTATCTGACAGCTCCTGTCCATTTGTTTGTGGCCTCTAGCCAAACCAATTCCAGCCACATTCTGTTTCTTTGACCAACTCAGAGATAGTTGGTTGTTCCCATTAGGCCATAAGTTATCGCCAGTCAGATGGGGCATTGTAACATGGGCAGACATCTGGCTTTCACAGCATGCCAGGATAAACAGCTGTACAGTGCTTATCACACATGAATGTGAGTTCGCCATCAAAAGTGAGGGCTTCTGCTTTGTTCTGAAGTTTTATAAGTCAGTGTATGCACCCCATCTAACATTTTTCTTCATTGGAAGATGATATCTGAATAGGGAAAGGCATAGATACAGGTGAGAATCCTTCTCAGGGCCTCCTGTTTTCCACACTTCCAGTGCTCATGCTATGTGTGATGGTGACCTGGCACTGTGGTGTTAAAGTGCCAGGTTAAGGCTTTATTAGGGGCTGGGTTTATTACTACACAGTGCATGTGGCTCTCACACCTAACAGAAGTGAGGAAAGGCCCTCCTATGTCACTATCCGAAAAAAATACTTCTATTATTAGATCACAGAGGACATCTCAGGAAATCTTTGATCAGAATGAATTTTCTCTCTACATCAAAGACTCTTATGAGACATTTCATATAAAATATACCGTGTTTATTGTTTCTGGTTTACTCTAGCTTAATTTATTTGCTAGTCCTGAGAAACCGCAGAGTCCTCTAAGCTGTGACAATGTTCCTGTGTTTGAAAAATAAAAAGTTACAAAGATAACAAGCTTAAGCACTTCTCCTTTGACTTTTACACACACTGACACCTTTAGACTCCTTCCAAAAAAAATACATCTCCTCATAGAAGAAGTCACCACATGAACAATTAAGCATTTGCAATACAAGTCTCTGTGTAAGTTGCTACTATAGAAATGATAACCTATGCAAATACGCACATTAATATCAACCTTGCAGAGTTTAAAGTGGTTATAGTGTAGTTTCTGAATTTTATTTTATATATATATATATATCGTCAACTTGAAAAAAATCAGGTTCAGGCTCAATATATATATATATATATATATATTGCCAGTCTCATCTGTTTACTCATTACTCAGCGTGTGAGTTCCTTGCAAGGTTCTTGTTAAGTGAAAGTGCTTCTGTTGGCCATTAAGCTCCACATTGCATCTGAGCATTCATGTAGTTTCATATGACTGCAAGCAGAACCCAATAAGTATGACAGTACTTGTGTCATAGCTTAATTTTGCAATGTTTCTCACAACCCAAGCCCAGTACAACTACTGAAATTTAGAATTAACAGAATGCTGGAAGAATAAACATGAAATACAAACTGAGCTCACCAGCAATGCTGACTCTCTAACCCTAGGCCAGACTTTCTCACTCCCAATTTGCATGGACAATTTGCTGCAGGATATTACCCGGTCTCTTCTGGGCTCCCAAAACCCTGAAGTTGTTAAGAAGGAGGATCAGACTATCTGAGAGTAAACTGTGGAATTCAAAACAAACCCAAACAAAACAAAAAAATGACCAACCAAACTTATGGTTAATCGATCGCTTCAGTGGAGCAGCTACACGAAGCTGAATTGTGCACCCTATTATCAGAAGTTTGATGACAAAGCCATCCCTGGCCAGGGGTTAAAGAAAGCTCTCTGGATGGGAAGGATGTCATCAATTCTCCTGTTGATCAGAACAACACTAGCGAATCTAGGGAACTTAGCTAATCTAGGGACCCTGCTTGAAACCAGGCCCCAATACACACCATCATGGCATAACAGCATCACTGGACTCCCAATAGAAGAAGGGATCAGTTCACTGCCTGGTAGACATTAAGAGATATGGTATGAAGATGATATCACAGGTTCCAGCTGAGGATGTTTTGAACTTCCTTCATCCGCAAGCGAACAGGTTGGTCCTTGCCCCTGAGGCCTTTCACAGGGTTAATAGGCCAGGGTATATGTAAATATTGACAAGTGTCTTGAAAAGCCCCTGGGCCCAGCTATATGTCTGTCTACTTCCCTTTGCCAGTTTTCTATTTCCAGACATCCAAGTATGATTTGACTCCAGGCACAGTGAAGAAGGCATTGAGGATACTAAGGTAATACATTTTGTCACATGTAAAGTGAACATAGTAAAGGCAAAAACCTACCTCATGGCATTAGTGTCACTTCACTTCACCACCTGCAATTTTCATGTCATGTACAGGGTCTGTCACTATCTACTGAGAATTAAAGTAAATCAAAAAGTTTTCTCGTAATTAAACAAAAACAAAACAAAACAATACTAAACACAATTCCACCATCCTATTCAGACTGGCAGCATAAAAACAATATAATGGCCAGAAATCCAAAACCATTTTCCATTATAAGTAGTTTAGATGACAAGAAAATAGTGGATAAGAGTATGCCAGTCTATAATTATATCTTTAACAAATTATATTTTACCCTCTTATTATGTTGGGGAAAAAGTTACATCCATTATGTGATGCACAATTTAAATACACACAAAAACAGCAAAGAACAGCATAAAACAGTAAACCTTTATTATGGTCCCAGACAAGCCATAAGAAGAAATATTTGCATAAAAGTTCATGACCCTAAATAATGAATCTTTATTGGTCACATAAGCACAGTGAAATTTTTTTTCTTCACATACCCCAGCATGTCAGGAAGTTGAGGTCAGGGTCAGCCATAATACAGTGAGCAGAGAGGGTTAAGGGCCTTGCTCAAGGACCCAACAGTGGCAGCTTGGCAGTGGTGGGGCTTGAACCCCCAACCTTTCGATCAGTAACCCAGAGCCTTAACCACCAAGCCACCACATGTTTCCATAAATATAGAAAGTAAAATTCTCGAATTTCCCCCTGGGGGATCAATAAAGTATCTATCTATCTATCTATCTATCTATCTATCTATCTATCTATCTATCTATCTATCTATCTATCTAAAAAAATTCAAAGAGAAAAAGAGAGATTAACCAGTGTTTCAGACATCTCAGATGTGGAAATGGGTCAAATGACCCATAACATAACAATATGGCTAATTCAATGCATTCAGTTCAAAATGGGTTTAAAGTTATGAAAAAAATATTCATTATGCTGTACGTAAAGGAATTAGTCTGTCAGAAGACCAGTGCCTGGTGTGAATATTGGTTCACCAAGGCCTGATATCCTAATGGTCAGTTCCTTATTATTATCTGTGGCAAGGGAATTTTTTTTCAAATGGAAGAGATAAAGCACAACTGCAAAAACCTGAGTGATTAAATGCTTCATGTACAGTATACTGTATGTGTCTCAGACATGAAAAGAGACATTCTGTGAGCCAAGCTATAAGTGAAAGTGGTTCCTATAGTCACTTTATGTTCAGGTATTGAGCGAATTAAAAGCTTAAGCTGGTGGACAGAGAAAGGAGGGGGTCCTGAATGCAGAAGTGTATTTCTACATTTCCTCACGTACTCTTTTTATCCGGTTCTGCCCAGGCAGCACCGGTGGTCCCGATAACCTGCAAAGGATTAGGCTACATCATTCAGACTTATTTTTTCTTTAGTCTTTCTGATAAGTATCTAAGTCGTGCAAAGGGCGAAGAGAAGGAGGAGGTTGGTTTGCAAGTTAAATGGAAGAAGGTAGGCTTTTCCTCCAGATGCACCATTAAATGACACAAAGCCAAAGAAAGGAGGGCCAGACTGGACAAGTGAGGAAACACAGAATAATCAGCCACACCCATCCGATTGGGTTAGGAATTGGAGGAGTTATGGATCTGCAATTGTGAAAGGTTATACCTTAAACATTTTATTTTAGTACACGGGAAACAAAAAGCCCCTTCTCTAAGCATGTGCCACAATTCTCTCTAGAGAACATCTGAGCCTGAATATAGCTTTGTGTCTCTTTACAGCAGAGATACATGTACACACAACAGACAAAGCCTACAGAGACGGCTGTATCTTCACACCCACATCTTCGAGGGATGTCAATAATGACAAGGCGGCATTCATTGATATTCTCATGGTAAAATAATGTGTTAATAAGCACCCTCTCAGAAGATTACCCAACCTCACCCTTCTAATCAGCCTCTTTGTAAAGGTCCATAAATCACTGAACTAATAGTGCGGCAGATATTAATAACTCAAATCATGATTTATATCTTTGTTGTAGTCTCTGAAATGATCTCTTGCTTCTGTGCATTTGCAATCAATATAATCAAAAATGGTAACGAGGGAATGGCTGTAATTATTTTAGAGCAGGACAACACTAATTTGCAGCTTGCTATTTTCTTTTTAGGCAGCATCTTCACACCAGTTGCACAAATAAAGAACATGTAATCCATTAGATTTTACACATCCGGCAGATATTAGTTAAAAGCATGTGTCAGACACTGTAATTTTAAGCTATGCATTATTCTCTGGCTTTTTAAGCAGTATATTACAGAAACCATCCATTCTACAAATGTGTCTGTGGGAAAAAAAGGGATAAAATATGACTATAAAACATGCCTTATTTTAAAAATGTGTTTTGTCGATTGGAATATTGGCTTTCTCCTAATGCTTCATAGATCGATGTAGAGAAAAGTACCCTAAGTTGAAGTAGAGCATCTTGAGAATCGCACACGTAATAGTGTGGATGATATAAATAACTCAAATGATGTATCATTGTTATGGTTTCTGAAAATAACCCTGACGTCTATGGGTTTGCAATTAATAGTTCCAATAAATACAATTCAATAAACATTGATGTGATTCCTTGACACCTGTATACACACATATACATATTTCACGTCATGTTTTTTTCTTTTATTGAATGCTGTAATTGTATGATTGACAGCCAGATGAGACTGCTTTGCTTCACCTCACATATCAAGCAAGGGTGGGGAGAATCATCTAGTTTCCTTCTTGTGCACATGTGCATGCATATTGAGACCTTCCACCAAAGTCATATAGTGATGTCTGATGTCTTTACTTTTATTTTTCTTATCTCTACACTTAGAGCTTATGACTACAGTTGGAGTTGATCCTGTCATTCAAAACTAGAGATAGCATTTCTCATCTCTTCTACCTCAGTGAGTGTATTTTTATGTCATTTTTTCATATAATGCTACACAACTCTGTGGCACACCTTTGCTTCAAGTCATTCTTCCCTCGTCAGAAATACTAGCCTTATTAGCTATTGCCCACTTTACTGTTTTCCATATGATCTCTAGAATATTACACCATTTTCTTTTCTGTCATCTCTCTCTCTTAGTATTCCACATCCGATCACCGGGCCAGTGACTACGTCGTGCTAGTGTGATTGAGTGGTACTCCCTTGCCAATACCAAAGTTTAATGGTCTGCCCTTCAGTCTCTCTCTAGTGCCACAAGTGTTTTTCAGATGTTTGCAATTGGCATTGTTTTCCCTGATGGTCACTAGTATCAGGATATTGCCACACCTGGACAACTTACTTACATTGTGCTAAAACTAAGAGGATATCTAGGATATATCGACGATCCTTGAACACAATATGATGTGGTCCCATTGGGAGCTATTCCGAATTGGATAGTGACAGTTACCATGGAAGCTTTCCTTACAGCCTAGGGTGCCCCAAGGGCATGGGAACACATCATCCAGCTTGAATGGCGTATGGTTCATGTGGCCCTCATGTTATTGTTACTGGTTCTGACACCTCACCACATATTTGTTCACGCAGAAGTACACCAACTATGAAGGAGGCATGAGAGTGCAAGGCTTTCTTTGCCATAGACTGTATCTCCTCAGGTGGGCATATTTACAGTATGCTTAGCGTTACTAAGAGTGACTCATCTCTCAGCCACGACTGCCAGTCCATTCTCTCAGGGGAGTAGCAGTTACACCCAGAAATTCTAGCTCAGATCTGGATAAGGTTTGCCCAGGTCTTCCCTTTTTGTTTTCTCTACTGCTGATTCTTCTCCCACTGCATAGACTTTAACAGTTAGGCCACTTTCTTTAGTGTTTGTAATACCCTGGCAACTTCCAAGTAAACACTTATTTTGAAAGAAATCATTAAATGAAGTATACAATTCTCCTTTAAAAACAAGAGATACTTTTAAAATAGAATCTTTCACATGATTCACAATTTCTGTATATATGTGAATAGTCAATGAAATAATGACCAGCTGGTAATCAGTCCACTCAAAGACAATGTAATAGGTATATAGGTCATTAATGTTTTTATAGAAACCTGATATTATGGTACATATATGTATATACCAAATTAAAGTGCAAGGCGTTATACCATGGTTGAAGATGTCCAATTTTAATGGCTAATTTTAATCAGCCTAAAGATGACACTCTGTGGTTTACTTTCTTTTTCTATCTAACAGCCTCCTAGTTTTTGGACACAATTTTAGACTTACAAAGCATCCATCATTCTATGAAAGTAATTAAAAATCTAGTGTAGACTCAATCGCTAGTATCTGATCCATGAGATGCAATTAATTCCAATGAGAAAAATGGGGCAAGTTGGCCTGCTTTCTAATTGTGTTTTATTATTTGCCACAATATGGTTTTCAAAACAGTTACAAAGTGATAACAACCTTAACACATGGGGCAGTGGTGGCTCAACAGTTAAGGCTCTGGGTTACTGATCAGGATGTCAGGAGTTCAAGCCCCAACACCACCAAACTGCCACTAATGGGCTCTTGAGCAAGGCCTTTAACCTGTATCATGGCTGACCCTGCACTCTGACCTCCACCTCCCAACAAGCTGGGATATGTGATGAAAGGAATTTCACTGTGCTGTAATGTATATGTGACAAATAATGTCTTCTACTTCTTATATACAATATAATATGGAGTATTGTCTTCCCATCTGTCTCCCATTGTTCCTGTTACTGATCAGTTGAAATTTATTTTGTGCTCTCTGCAATACTGTCTTCAGAAATGTTTTACAAAATCAAAAGAATTCTGCTCTGTCCATTCTCCCTTCAACTTTGACAAGATACAGAGGTTCTGGTAATGAAAAATATCCCCACAGCATTATTATTCCTCCACCATATTTCTCTGTAGGGATGGTGTTAATTGAGGTATGGTCTGCATTAGGTGTGTGCCACAGAAGCTTGCCTTGTTCTCGGTGTTATCATAATAAAAAAGACACCTTCACTGGGTCACTTCACTTGGCTCTTGGAGACCAATGGTTTTTCTCTAGCCACTTTCCCATACTCTACAATTATGCAGAGCTCTTGAAATGGCTGTCTGGTGCACCTTCACTCCACTCTTAGTCGCTGTACTCTGTACCTCCTTCAGAGTGACTGTTGACCTCCCTTCACAAATCTCTGCTGAGTTTCTTCACTATTGAGCCAAGAGTGTTTTCTGGGATGTCCATCCCCTTAGATATCATTTTACACACAAGACATGAAATGAAATGTCCTTATCTTTAGCTTCCTTAGACGTCTTTCAGTCCTTTCCTTCAGACCGCCAGTCTCTTCAAGGACAGTTCATCTGAGGTGGTTTATGCCCAGAAAATGTAACAAAATATAATAATAATAATAATAATAATAATAATAATAATAATAATAATAATAATAAAAGTATTCTTAATTTGTTATTATACAACTCTTTAGTATATACAGTGTATATGCTTTGAAATTTGCATTATATGAAAACAATTAACTCGATTTTAGTCTGTTTATTTTTCAGTTGTGGAGGCTGTGAAAAAAGTCACCACACACACACACACACACACACACACACACACACACACACACACACACACACACACACACACTTTCTTCCCACCTCTTCTTTCTATTAGTAAATTAGTTGCTTAACAAAAGCCACTGCATAATTAAAAAAAAAAAAAAAAATTGCAAGACTTAGTAACGGTTTAATGAAAACTTTCTCTTTTGAGGGATTATGAGTCTCTTTCAGAGGCGACTGAGGTTATCTGCTTTGTTTTTACCACTGTGTGCTTTGCAGGAAAAAGCAATCACACAAACAAATTAATTAGCCTCTCTCAACAATAGGGTCTTGATAAATTGAGTCGCTTGCACATCACATAGACCGTCACTGCGAGTCCTGCTGTTTTTTTCACACTCTGTACTATCAGTGTAGCCTTGAGATGCCTGTTTACATTTAGTCTTTGTAATGAGAGGTTGCACATCCTTCTGCAGTAAACATCTAATTATCATAACTCAGCAAACGGCTTAATTATATTTAAAAACTTTCTTTGTCTTGCCTTTTCGGCAGCACGTGTGTGTTTTCTTTTAAATCCTTTTAATTGTTTACATCGCAGAAATATGCTCAACTTTCCACCTTGATTATTATTTTTTTCTTACCTTAGGTCGGTCCATTAAGCTAAGTGAAGGTCTGGTAACTTTTCTGTCTTATCCATTCTAATACAACTGACTTTGCACTAAACCGCTATTTCCTCTTCTGCTCCTTAGGTATATCCATCCATGTTCTAGACCGTTTATCCTACATAGGGTCACAGGTGAGCATGGAGCCTATCCCAGAGAACTGAGAGTACAATGTGTGGGACACCTTGGATGGTGTCCCAAACACAAACACAAACACACACACACACACACACACACACACACCTGTTCACACACTACGGACAATTTGGAAATGCCAATCAGCCTACAAAGTGGACTGGGGGACAAAACTGGAGTACCTGGAGGAAACCCTCAAAGCACATGGAAAACATGCATTCTCCACACACACAGGGAAGAAGTGGGACCCCACCCTGGAGGTGCGATGCATACGTGCTAACCAATAAGCCACCATGGCCCCCTCCTTTGGTATAAAATTCTACATTATTTAAAAATTTTTATAAGCATTTTATATTACATATTTAACTTAAATCATACAAAAAAATAACATTTGTGTATAATTTACAATTTAAGGTAGCACTTCATTTGGACAGTCCGATGTGGATACTCAGTATACCATATAGACTGTAAATATACTGTCACGTGACTCATATACCAGCCTATCAACTGATTCTAAACAATATGTTAAAAAACAGTTAAAGGTAGGTGATGTTTAGTAGATATTCTACACATTTTCTATATTATTAACACTGTCCTTTTTTTCTATTATTTTATTTAGATATTGTCAAAGTTTACAAAATGACCAATTGCAGGAGATGTTGGACCATAGTCTTGATGTGGATCCCACAAAAAAATTTAATTAAAAATAATAATTTCAGTAACCTGAACCAAGAACAGTTCCAGAGCTGAAAAACATATGAAACAAATGTCCATAGTTTGAACCCCCTGGACTTTTATACCGCAATACAGTCAGGTCCATACATATTCGGGAATTGACAGCTAGAATAGCAAAAACAATGTGTACCAGCATAGGTTGGAGTTCAAATTAAATACAGTGCAGACTTTCAGCTTTAATTTGAGGCTGATCCAAATCAAGTGAATGGTGTAGGAATTACAAAGGAATTAGCGATGGACTGGCACCCTATCCAGGGTGTACCCTGTCTTGTGTCCGATGCCTCCTGGGATAGGCTCCAGGTTCCCCGTGACTCTGATAAAAGAGTAAGCAGTAGAGGTTGGATAGATGGATGAAACACAATTGGCTGCGCAACTGTCCCAAGGCCTGTTTTGTGTTATTCCCTTATTATTGCAGATAAATGTTCTAGAGTTGATTTAAAGTGTGGTCTAGAGTTGATTTAAAGTGTGGCATTTAAATTTGGAATCTGCTGCTGTTAACTCTCAATATGAAGTCCAAAGAGCTAATCACTGCCAGTGAAGCAAGCCATCATCCATCCATCCATCCATCCATCTTCAACCGCTTACTCCTTTTCAGGGTCACGGGGGAACCTGGAGCCTATCCCAGGAGGCATCAGGCACAAGGCGGGGTACACCCTGGACAGGGTGCCAGTCCATCGCAGGGCAGAAAGCCATCATTAAGCTTAAAAATGAAAACAAACCAATCAGAGAGATAAGAAAAACACAAGGAGTGGCCAAATAAAATATTTCATACATTGTATAAAAAAAAAGGAACACCAAAGGCCTGGAGACCACAGAAAACAACTTTGGTGAATGACAGAAGAATTCTTTCCTGATGAAGAAAAATCCTATAACAACAATTGACCAGATCAAGAACATCCTTCAGAAGGTAGGCGTATCTGTGTTAAAGTCAACAGTCAACAGAAGACTTCATCAAGAATTAACAAGGAGGGTTTACCATGATGTAAACCATTGATAAGCCTCAAAAACAGGAAGACCATATTAGAGTTTGCCAAAAACATCTAAAAAAAACCAAAATAAAACAACAACAACAAAAAACTGTACATTTCTGGAAAAACAAGATGAGAAAAAGATCAATTTGTACCAGAATGATGGGAAGAGTGCAGTATGAACTGCTCATGATCCAAAACATGAGCATGAGCACCTCATCTTATGGTGTGTACGTGTATGGCTGTCAGTGGATTCGATTTTATTTATTGATGATGTGACTGCCGTCAAAAGCAACATGATAAATTCAGCTCAGTTTCAGCCAAACGCTTCAAAACCCATTGGATAGCGTTCCATGCACATGGCCAATGGCCCGAAGCATACTTTGAAAGCACAAGATATTTTTAAGACAAAGAAGTGAAATGTTCTGTAGTGGCCAAGTCAGTCACCTGACCTGTAATTTAACTGACTCGAAGGCAAATGCCCCATGAACAAATAGTGACTGAAGACAGCTACAGTCCTGACAGAGTATCACCAGGGAAGAAACCCAGTGTCTGGTGATGTCTACATTTTCCAGACTTCAGGCAGTCACTGACTATTTAATTTATGATTATGTTAGTTTCTCAGAGTACCATTGGTCCAATGTGAAAAATGCTCTAATTCCTACAATGTTCATCTGATTTGGATGTAAATACCTGTCAACTAAAGACTGCATTTTCATACTCATTATAATTTCAACCCAATATCCTTTAAAGACAGCTAAATTAACTAAACTTTTCAATCTACAATTATCTATGGACTGTACAGTATGTCAATTATTTAGCTGAAGGCTGAGGAATTTTGACAGATTTTCATAGATTTTAAATTTTATTTATCCTCATGTTTCAAAAACAAAATGGCAGTAGTAGAGACATATGTATTTTCTTCTCCCTGCATCAAATTCAAAATAGATTTCTTATCTGGTCAGAATCTATGAAGTGACAATCTATGAAGTGACATTTTATGGAATTTTATGTATTGACCTATAGTCTACAAAAGTTGTTCCTTTTGATTTTACTTGATTTGGTTGGTCCAGTTAATTGTCTCTTGAGGTACAGTAAACGATCTTTAGACTATCAACCAGTCCCTAGTCCCATATATTTAATAATCTCATGTACTACCATGTTCAGTTTTATCGATACTGGGCTAAGACCAAAGGCATAACATGCATTGATATCTTATTCATTTGGTGCTTCATAGTTCTTCTATAGGTTCTAACACTGTAGGGATTTGGTCAATATACTTACAACTCTACAATGGTGGTTTACATCAGCATGAGCTAGACATCATTTATTAGGTCTGCTTGAATTGCGTAGGAGTCAGATCATCCAGAGATGTTTTTTGAGGTCAAAGTTGTGGAGGAAATTGGGACAGTAAGGCTTGTTTATAATGTTGGAAGTTAATACTCAAGCGTATAGCATATTGGGGTGATACAGTGCCTTGCGAAAGTATTCGGCCCCCTTGAACTGTTCGACCTTTTGCCACATTTCAGGCCTCAAACATAAAGATATAAAACTGTAATTTTTTGTGAAGAATCAACAACACGTGGGACACAATCATGAAG
>JAFFST010046926.1:1473-6473 GCA_022414735.1 Noturus placidus
ACATTTTCACTTAGGGGTGTACTCACTTTTGTAGCCAGTGGTTTAGACATTAATGTGTGTGTGTTGAGTTATTTTGAGGGGACAGTAAATTGACAGTAAATTGATGTTGAAGACTGGGTGATTATTATTCTGTGCTGCGACTCTCAGACTGAATGGAGCAGACACTTTCAGTTTATAGCGTCTGCTGAACGCTCTTCAACTGAACTCAATGCTTTTTATTTATATATAAAAGCAAGGTGACAGAGGGGGCGGCGCTATCACAGCAAGACTCAGTCTCTGTAAACATGATGCCTTTTTTTTACAGCTATCTGTCTCACATGCTCTCCTTGGTCTCACCCATGTTGATAAGGAAGCTTCCCTTTCTCTCCCTCCTTCTTCAGTTCTTCTTTAACCGTCTCCCGTCTCTGTCTGTTCGGCATCGTGCCTATTCTGATTATATAACACACATTAACATACATATTCTACATCAGGGCTACTTGCATGTCAGGAAAGGTAACGATCTTGAGTAGTTAGTACTTACTGACACGTTCCCTCTCAGTCATTGTGAAAACTAGCGGCGATAAGCTTATTAAATACTGCTAACATTACAGAAAGGTTAGCAGAAGAGCTAACGGTTTCAGCGTACCTGTCTCTCGATGGCGTCATGACAACAAGTCATGACTCGAGTCATGAGATAAATAAATAGGAACATTCTCTGACTTTTGTGATGAATTTGCTCGTGTTGTGTGCACGCGCTCGTGTTCTTTTAAATTCAATTTAGACGCTTTTTACATTATATACTTGTTTATTAATGAATGTTTAGAGGGGCGTTTTTAGTAAAAGAGCAGCTGCTCGAGCCTCCAGAGCGCCCCCTTCTGAATGTCCTTGCTCAGGGCCTGTCTGAGTGACAGTGGGCCACTGGCGCCGTTACCCACAATCCCCTGGGGACACCGGATTCAGTGTGTCGGCTGGTGTGGTGTAGTGACACTCTGTCAGGATGAACATCTTTCCTGAGTGTAGCTCGTGTTACTCCGGAGTGTCACGCTCCCACATCGTCCCGGCGTCCCGGGAGGAAAACACCGGTCTCTGGGAGCGAGTCACTGTGACTGTGCGGTGCCTCGTGTTTTAGTAAAGTCTGGAGTTTCCATGGCGCTCCGCAGCTCCGCAGCGTCCGTGATGTTTGTGACGTCACTACACGGGGACGAGCGATATGGTCCGATACAATCGTGGGGATTGTTTTGAGCTGTAATCAGGACGATTGACCACAGTTACTGTCATACAGCGCTAGGGAAAGATGATAAGAATTCATATCATGATGTTTCGTATCGTGGTGCGTTCACGACTCAGGACAGCGGTGAAGGCGGGACATATAACGTAATAAACAATTTAATTTCGAGACCTAATCAGTAACAACGATTACGATCCTCTGAGGAAAATCTGCCACGGGAATGTATTGTAATATCTGTGAGCTTTATCGTTAATGTAAGAAATAAATAAAGAATGAAGAACATAATACAAAAAATACAACAATCATTAAATAACAGAAATAACACAAAATAAAAATGTAGATTTTAGTATTTAATAATAATAATAAGTATGTATCGTGATTATGATATTATGTCGATACTCAAAGCCAGTAAACGCAATTAAACTGTAAATAAATAAAATATTTAAAGTATAATTTAATTAAGGAAGCTGAACACGCGGATAAACCTCGTGAACACGAGTGAATTTTATCACGGTGATGGGAGTCGATTGTTTAACGAATTAACTGGAGTGTGTAAAGTGGTGATGACATCACAGTGTGATTTATTGTGATATTATGACATCATCAGGTGCAGCAGTTCACTACAGCGCTAACAGTATCATTATTTTCAGATTATTGCGGTGTATCATCACACTCCCTCCCACCCGAGGTGTTTTCCTAATGACCGTCCTCTCTCTCTCCCTCTCTCCATCTCTCTCTGTCTCTCTCTCCCTCTCTCTCTCTGCCTCTCTCTTTCTCTCTCTCCCTCTCTCTTTCTCTCTCTCTCTCTCTTTCTCTCTTTCTCTCTCCCCTCTCTCTCTCTCTCTCTTTCTCTCTCTCTCTCTCTCTCTCTCTCTCTCTCTCTCTCTCTCTCTCTCTCTCCTCTCTCTCTCTCTCTCTCTCTCTCTCTCTCTCTCTCTCTCTCTCTCTCTCTCTCTCTCTCTCTCTCTCTCTCTCTCTCTCTCTCTCTCTCTCTGCCTCTCTCTCTCTCTCTCTCTCTCTCTCTCTTCTCTCTCTCTCTCTCTCCTCTCTCTCTCTGTCTCTCTCTCCCTCTCTCTCTCTCTCCCTTTCTCTCTCTCTCTCTCTCTCTCTCAGATTAATAACTCTGACTCTCTCCATCTGCTTTGGCAGAAACTCAGAGCTTGCGCTTCTCGACTCTTCATCATATTCCGTGTGGCTCTGAATTTTTTCATGGTTGCTAATGGATTTTCTTTATCCTGCTGAGGTTTAGTCAGAGAGCTTTTATATTCGCTAGCGCGCCGAGTTAATTTGTGTTTAGGCCTTCGTGCGACGTGTAAATGGCGTGTGAGTGGGAGGACGGATCGTGCGGAATTTAACGTTTTAATTTTCCTCAGAGGAATTATTAATAATGCACTTGACACCGAGCGGAGCGGAGTCGTAACTCCGTTTATTCAAAGCGATCAGCGAACTGATCATGGCGTGGGCGCTCGGCTCGCTCGGATCGCACAAACGCAATTAACCACGCTTTAAACGATGATGCTTTTTACTGCGCCCGTGTTTGTGTGTGAATATTCATATGATTCATATGTGAAAGTTACTCCGGAGTTTTTTAGACACAGCACATGCAATGTAATTCACTCAGCTTCACATGATTCTTTACATGACTCCTGAGTCATTGCTTTTCACATGATTTGTTACACGATTCATGATTCATTCATTTTCACACGATTCTTTACACGATGTATGATTGATTAACTTTTCACGTGATTCATGAATCTTTTAGTTTCACGTTATTTTCTACATCGTAATATTTTTTTTTTCACACGAGTCTTTATGTGATTCATGATTCATTTATTTTCACATCATTCCTTACATGACTCATGAGTCATTATTTTTTATATGATTCACGATTCCTTAATTTTAACACGATTCTTCACACAATTCACATGAAGAGCGGGTTGGTGGTTCGATTCCCGGCCCACGTGACCCCACATGCCGAAGTGTCCTTGGGCAAGACACTGAACCCCAAGTTGTTCCCTATAGCATGCTAGTACCTTGCATGCAGCTCTGCTACCATTGGTGTGTGTGTGTGTGTGCAGACCATTTAAATGATTCATGAATCATTTATTTTTATGATTTCTTTTAAATAAAAATAATGACTTATTTTTATAAGCTTTGTTATGATTCCTTTAGTTTACATGGTTTTCTTCGTGATTCATGATTCAACTTTGTCACAGTTCGGTTATTTATTGGTTATTTTCACACGTGTCATTTTGACACTTCCTTCATTTTCCTGTGTAGGACGCGTAGTCTTATTTATCACAATGTTCACATAGCATAAAAACATCAGCACCTGATTATTCAATCTTTCACAGATTTACAGTACATCATATCACAAACACAGGAAACTGTAATGGTGTGTGTGTGTGTGTGTGTGTGTGTGTTAACACACTTAACTCGGCAGCTAAAAGGGCAAATCCATCTCCGGCTCTGAGTTTAGGAAGTGAAGTGGCGCAGTGGACAGGGTGATATACCGTGTGGCCCTCACAGCTAATTTATATATTTGAACCTGCAGCAGATTTTGAAAAGGTCCACGTCAAAGCGCACGCCGTTAAATCGGCAGCGGGTATTTCTCCGTCCCTGAAATGTCAGACTCACACGCTTTGATCAAAATGTGCATTATCATACTGCTTTCCTTTCAAAGCTCACCTCAGTGAGAGTACACGAACACACTAGCCTGATTCATGCTACATATAGAAAATAGTGCTAAAGAGCAAAATAATGTTGTAATATTGCAGCAAAATAATAATAAGTATTATTAAATCCTAATTAAAAATGAATCATTTGTGCTTCTTTTATACAAGAAAAAGCTGTGTAGCTAATTGCTAGCTATCACACTTGTATGCTAGTTGCTAACTATTTCTAAAAGAACTATTGACCGATGCTAAGCTAATAACGGTTAAATCTTTAAAGTGAGATAGCGATAGTAGCTAAACATTAGCGATGCCTGACCTCATGTTTAATACTTAAATTTAGATCTCGATGAGGTTCTCGATGCGGAAGGACAAAGTGAAGTAAAGTAAACACTTATTTGTGCTTGCATTTCTTTTGTGAATGACGCTAGTCACTAGATGTTGTACAGCTGCAGTATGTAACGCTATGCTTTTGCTAATCATGTAAAAAAAAAACAAGCTACAAAAGAGGAGCATGATGATACATTTTAAGCTAACTCGGTCGATGTAGTAGTTATACGTTTAATATTAATTAATTTTAGATATGTTAGTGTAGTGACTTAGCAAAAATAAACAAGAGTTAGAATGAAATCAGAGAAACACACAGGCCCTAAAACCCGGATGCCAGGTACGGCATAGGAAATGTTAGCGTAATAATCGCGGTGTTTAATGCTAGCATGTGCTCTGAAAAAGTGTAAATAAGTGTAAAGTGTTGTATTGACGAAGACGTTGCAAAATTGCTAAACCTGCACTTTTCCATGCCTCAAGCGAAACACAGCACGGCGTCAGATGCTTTATGAAAGTTTTAACGTGTACATCTGTGCTCTGCACACACTACTGACACAGTAACACACACACACACACACACACACACACACACACACACTGCAGCAGCTGCATCTGTTCTGTAATACCGTGTCCTTTAGCTAAATCCTGTTCCGCTCAGCACCTGACTTACTTCAGGAGCTTGATGAATTTTTTCCCTCCTCTCATATGTGGTGATTAAAATACCTCTAATCATCTCTAACACCGAGCGCTGGAGAATCTCGGACCCGCGTGACCTTTAGAAAAGAAAGCGGAGG
>JAFFST010046926.1:8973-25007 GCA_022414735.1 Noturus placidus
TGTCCGTGTTTACCGCGTGATTATAGTACGTTGTTTCATTGCACTTTCGTCCAGAAGCTGCTTGTAGTTTTTCCTGCAGCTCTTCTTTCCTTCTCCTTTGAGTGGATGATGAGCTGGAGGGAGGACACGTTGATCCCTAATGACATGCTCCATTACTCCCTCTGTTAATCTGCAATAAAGCTAATTGCTGGCTTCTCCTACTCCCGACTCCGACCCCCTGAACAACACGCCGCAACCACGTCGTATAAAACCCGTGCACATAAAACTCTGCTGTCAGGGACTAATAAAATAAATAGGAGAGCTTTGTGCAGCTCTGTAATCACCTGCAGGAGTGCACTAACTCAAAGACGAACTATTCTGCCAAACCATTTGCTTAATTATTTGGCAAAACCTCTCGATTTGGGGCTTATAAAACAAACCGAGATTCATTCATGGGTCATCTTATCCCAACTGGAAGTGGACTACAACTTTTAGAAATGTATTTTGCACAGTTACGCTCAGCCATGTCTGTTTTTTTTGTAAATCTGTAGAATCGTCTGGAAAAGCTGTTGATTGGGGCCAATAAACCGATCCGAGGCCCTCAGCAGCACGACATCCACCTGCTGGGAGTTTAAAGACGTGAACAAACGCCCTTATATAGCAACAGGAAGTGAACTACTTTTAATTCCTTTGTTAATGTTCTGAAATGGCCCGCAGCGCCGACTGGATAATCAAATCACCTGCGCTAATAAACAACACCAGATCTTCACCCGATGAGATCTCGGAGATACAAACAACCTTAACAAGAGCTCTTTTGTCCTGATAACTTTATAATCTCTGGAAAAATCTCCCACAGCCTCGTGTGTTTGTCCCATTTGTTTCATTATCTGAGCTTCACACAGCGACGCATATTATCGTGGGTACGAGCTGCCTTGTGCATTAAAGCTCTACTGTCTGACACGGAGAGAGCGACATGGAGCCTGAGAGCACAGTGAGGTGAACAAACCCGAACTCCTGCTCCTGTTATCCTTTTCATCTCATCTGCTTTTCATATTTGCTTCTGGTGATGTCTCTGAGGCTTGTCAGCGTTCTGGTGGTAAATAATCATCTCTCATGCTGGGATTAATAAAGACAGAAGAAACTATTAAAAAAGCTTCTTCATCATAACATCCACCTGGTAGGATAATAAACCCTAACTAGGGCCCTTTTGTTATCTTTTAATCTCTGAAATCAGACACAGCCTCGCCTGTTGGTCATGTATGCTTCCAGTGATGCGTCTGAGGCTTTTGAGCCTCCTGGTGATTAATACAATGTTAAGAAACATTCTTCTTACATCATCCACCTGGCAGGAGCTTGGAGATGCAAATAAACCCCGACTCGGGCTCTTTCCTCCTTCTGGAAAACAGAGCTTTTCATTTTGAATTCCTCAGATCACCCACAGCTCGTCCGTTTCTCAGACGCCGGTTATCATGTGGTACGACTCTTGTTTGGGATTCCTAAAGAGATACGAGGAGTTCTTCATCACAGCATCTACTTGATGGGACGCTGAAGATACAAAGACCTGAACCCGGGCAACACTGTTATCTTTTAATCTCTGAAATCATAAACATCGTCTGTTTGTTTGTCATGTCTGCTCATGGAGACGTCTTTGGAGCGAATAAAAAACCTCTCACGCCAGGAGAGTTTAATGATAGCTATAATAAATCTTCATCACAACATCCACAAAAAATGCAAATAAACCCTAACTAGGGCTCGTTTTCTTCTTTCTGAAAGTCGGGCTTATCATGTTTGCACAGATTGTGGCCACGCGGTGATTTGTCTTATTCTTACTATAAAACTCTGATGTTTCAGCGACGCGAATCTGATCCACCTGATCAGAGGACAAGTCTAACTCGGGCTCGGGATGTGAGACGATCTCTTCAGTCCTGCTCTCTTTGTTGTGTTCTGGATTCTGATTGGTCAGAAGGTGTTGATTAATTGATTAATTAAAGGAGTCTCCAGTGTCGACGCTGTGTGACAGTGTGAGGTAAAGCTTTTCCTGCCACGTCTTCAGGACAGAGGAGGTTACGTTTCTTTGTGGTTTCTTATGAAAGTTAAGAGAGAGAAGAAATGAAGGAGTGTTTGTTTATTAAATGTACATAACTATAAAAGGATAAAAACGGGCAGCTGTGTCTCAGTGGGTAGAGCGGGTCGTCCACTAATCCACTAATCGTAGGGTTGGTGGTTGGAATCCCGGCCCGGGTGATCCCATGCCGAAGTGTCCTTGGGCAAGACACTGAACCCTAAGTTGCCCCCGATGGCAAGCTAGCACCTTGCATGCAGCTCTGCTACCATTGGTGTGTGAGTGTGCACTTGTAAGTCGCTTTGGATAAAAGCGTCCGCTAAATGAATAAATGTAAATGTAAAAACTACGACATGTGTTTTTTTTTACTAAGTATAAATTGTAAGTGCGGTGGTGTAAGAGGAATAAAGCGCTCAGGGACGTGCTGTTAGAGGACACTTCTGGATGGTAACGCTGTTGATTACAGCTGCTCCTGAGTCAGTGCTTTATTCAGCACTCCATCGACCGGTGATGTCTTTCTTTCTTTCTTTCTTTCTTTCTTTCTTTCTTTCTTTATTTATTTATTTATTTATTCAGTTATTTCTTTTTTAGCCCAAGCACACGGGGAAGGTTTTCATTATTTAAAACCATCTTCTGTGTGAAATTCTGACATGTCGCGAGACTCTTGTAAATAAACTACAAGCTCTTGTAAGTCTCTAACCCTGCGTCTAATCTTCTGGCTCTAACCCCGAGGTGCTAGTTTTTATTTTCCGAAGCCATCCCTAATCTTTTACAAATTGAAATAATCGAGTGGAAATCGAGTGAACTTGCTCTTCGGGACCTTGAGCGGCACAACACGGACCGGTGGAAGTGTTTTTTTTTTGCATACAACTCTAACAGAGGTTCTTTTCTTTCTCCATGAGAGAAAGCACACGTCCTTTAATCATGCTGGTGAAGTTTGACCGAACGCAGCCATACTGTGATTCTCGAGAGCCGCCGCGTGGAAAGATCTCTGATATTTCGCGGTGAGAGACGAGACGAGAGTCCTTCTGCAGCTCAGGATCGTCCTGGTGGGAGACAGACGATGGGAACATTATAACTAGTTCTCCGGTACTTCTTCCTCAAAGTGAACAACGCATCCTGGAGCAATAGCGTTTAGCGCGCAAGGGTTTGCCAATTATCAGCTGGTGTTCAGTAACAAACATGGAAAGAGCGCAGGAAAGAGATTCCGCTTCAGACGAATTGCTTTTGCAGTCTTCTCTCACCTGCATGTACGCTTTTCTTTCTCGAGCATAATTACCACTTGGAGGCGGCTGAAAGAGCGAAAAACAAAAAATCCCACGAAGCGCCATGAATCAAAACCCGGCGTGTTATAATTTCCAGTGACACGTGTTATTCCCGTGTTATTCGGGAACGTTCCGAGGGACGGCGTTAATCACGATGTTTTACTCCTCAAATATTTGCATGTTGCTTCAGCAACCTGTGAAATTACACAAATGAGAGTGGGGAAACAAGAGGAAGATGAAGAAGGATGATCGCACCGCCAGATGCTCGCTATTCATCTGCTCGCTGACGTGTCGTGATTGCCTGGACTCTCATTATCATCAAGCGGCCGCGTGCCGTAGCTCACTGCTAATGAGAACGGAACGCGGCGGGGAAAATAATCATCAATAATCAGCAAGCCAAGGTCCTGTTCCCACCATGATGATTATTGTCCTGTAACCCCAAGTGTTTTATTCCTCTGACACCACAGCAGCTAGAAACACTCGTTCCGTCACCTGCGTCTCTTTAATCGCTCTGTTCACGTTAATAAGACAAAAACAAAACACAAAGCGCTGACACCGGAGACTCCTTCCGTAAATGTCAAGCCAACATCTTATTGCAAAATATCAGCGCTTATACACACCTTTACTTTGTTTATTATTAGTGTAGTGTCCTCTGTGTGTGTCCTTGTGAATGAGCTGTTGCTATAGAAACGATATTAATTAACCAGTGGACACTTTCTGACCAATCACGATCCGGAGTTCAACATGGCTATGGTGTAAATGTGGAGATTATTTCTACAGACAGCGGTGATGTGGACATGAAACTCGGCTCGGTGACTCGATACCGTGACTTTTGCGAGTCGGTAGAGAAACCTATCACTTGCTCTACGTTGTGTTCTCGGTCTCACGCGTTCTCAATATTTCATGCAGCAGAGCGTCGGCCGGGTGTGTAATGAAGGGTAGGTCAAGAGCTTCATCCAGCTTCTCTCCTACAAACAGAGACCGTAAATGTCACACGGGCCGCGAGGAAAGCAGGCTGAACTTTTCTCCTCGTACCACACACACACACACACACACACACACACACACACACACACGTTCTTCATCCTCTTCATCTCTCAGCTAGACGAGTTCATATTCACCTCCAGCGCTCGCTTTTCTTCTCCATCATAACCTTCTGCTTCATCAGCAGCATTAACATGTACCGAGGGTTCCTGATGTTCCAGATGTTCTATTCATAATTTGCTGATAAGAAAAAAAAGAGCTGAATGGAAACGTCTAAGTGAAGGATCCGACAGAAGCTGATTGAATCCGGTGAAATGTAGTAAAGTATGTTTATAAGTATAAAAGCTATATTTTCATCCAGGAAGGTACAGCCAATGGAAACGTCCACTCATGCGCTCGTTCTGGCTAATACGTTATGGTTTCTATAGTAACGGCTCGTTCACAGGGACCTGTACATCAAAAGCTCAGAAGGAAGGAGTCTACGGAAGGAGTCTCCAGTGTCAGTGCTGTGTAACAGTCAGAGGTGAAGCTGTAACTTCTTCAGAGGGCTGCTGAAGGAACGGGTGTTTATAGCTGCTGTAGCGTAAGAGACAGCAGGAAGGAAGTAACATGTCGTTGAATTCTGAAATGAAATAAATAAATAAGTGTAGAGAATGGTTGAGACGTTGTGAGGATGGTGGATCTGCTGTGCTTTCGCTTGTGTAAGATAGTGTATTCATGGCTCTAATCCTTGAGCCGGTACAAAGGATTAGGAGAAACGGGGCTGGGTTTTATTCTGCTGACCATCTGATGGGCTTTGGTTTCTAAAGAGCTGCTGCACATTGGTGGCCTTTTGGCTTCGAGATAATGAAAGGTTTAAATCGAACACCGGCGCTGCTTTGTCAACACTGAATACTGAACAGGGCTAATTACAGCTCGGGGCGGAAAAAAAGCCTGGAAGGCAATGCGGCTTGACCTCCGTTTTCAGTTTCTAGAATAAAAAAGGTGAAGAGAGAACTGAACATGTGGAACAGATGAGTGTAGAGAGACTCGGGACAGTTTCTTTCTGGATCTTCAAACGTTCACGAGTACATCGGCGATAAATCCGTGTCTCGATCCGATACGACTGAAGAGCAAACTGAACCAATCGGGAGTTTGTTTAGTCCGGAAACACGCAGACGAGCTTGAGTGACGACTTCTGGGTTGTGATCCTCGTCACGGTCCATTAAACTTGAATAGATATGCAAATTATTCTCTTTTTCTTCCTTTCTTTCTTTTTTCCTGGTGAAATGACGAGCTATTATTTATTATTATATTATTAGAACTCATTGATTCTGGTGATTGAGTTGATATCAAATATATATATCATCTATATTTCCTGTGGAGGAATTTTCCTGCTAAATTCCTGAACGATATAAGAACTGAGATAAAACCGTGAACATCTGCTGTTTTATTGAATCTTTTTGGCGTGCACAGAGAAATAAAAAATGCCTGCACATGTTTTCATAGTCTAATTTCAGTGAGAGGGAAAAAAAGAAAAAAAAAAAGATTTGATCTTGAGTTTTTCTTTGTGTGTCATTTTATCTTTGGATTAAAACCAGGGAAAAAGAGAAAGGGTGAATAATTTATTTAGTTCTGCTCCTCGTAGCCGCTAATGGGAAGCGGTTTGGGTCACAAAGGCAAGCGTTTTGTAAATGAGGCCGATAAACCTTTGGGCTAGACAAGGCAGGTTTTGTTTGACACAGGAATTCGCTGTTTTTGCTTGTCGAGTGCTCTGGGAAGGCAGGATGTGTAGCGGCTTCACAATGGCTCTTTCAGCCCATGAGTCTCAGATGCGAGGAGACGCTGTCCCTGCCTCCTTTCACTCCGTCCTAATCTCTTTATCAGGCCTCCACAATGGCGGATTCACATCTCAGCTTCGCATATGAGAGGCGCTGAAAGGCCACCGTTTAACCCCGCGAGAATAGCTGAAGAAAAAAAAAGTTTTTCAAAGTGTCTGGGTCTCATCTCTCTCTCTCTCTCTCTCTCTCTGTCTCTCTCTCTCTCTCTCTCTCTCTCTCTCTCTCTTTCTCAAAAAAAACCAACAAAAACCCAAAACTGTAGCTAAAGGAGTAAACAAACCATAAGAAAGGGATTGTGTTCTCCTCCGCCTGCTCGCCCACTCTGTTTAGAGAAAACTGTCAGACCCGGTTTGTGTCACTGACAGAATTCGGCGTCCGTAGAAAAATAGACGACGTTGTGCCTTTATTTGTCAACCTTGAGAGACAGAGAGACGGGTTCTTCTGTGGGTTCTGTGGTTCCTTGATGGTCTTTAAACGTATAGAAAGCACATTAGTGCATTTAAAAAAATAAATGAATTCACATGTGATGTGGTCCCAAAACGGGACTCGAAAACGGGACTCGAAAACGGGACTCGGTAGCGTAAACAGTGACTCGGCTTCGTGGCGTCGTAAAACAAAACAAAAAAAAAACGGTGTCGTTTTAACAGAGTTTTTTTAAAGCACAGCTTTAAGCTACATTTGTGTAAATCGCTACTCTCAGTGGTTTCTTGAATACATTCTTGAATAATAAAAGAGGATTCAGTGATTCACTGGGTTTCAGTCCGTCCCTCCAGGATTTAGCGATTTCGTGATCGATGAAATTAACGCAAACTCGAGCAAACCGTTGTTTGTTGTTCGCCGAAACCGTCTTCGCGTCACGTCTTCGATTCTCACGAAAGCGTCTTCGCTTCTTCGAGTACAGCAATTTACCAACAAACATCACTGAGAAAAAAAGCGTGCAAGAAACAACCTCGAAGGTTTGAGAAAAGCCGCAGCACAATCGAGCGTTTTTGGCCACAATGTTCAGTAATTCAGTCGCGTAAACACTGAGTCGTAATAAACGACATGACGAGCAGAACTTCATTCTAAATCATGTAGCTTTAAAGGAGTTAAGCTAGTTGGACGGCTTTTGTGTAAATAGCTTCTCTTCAAAGTTTCTTGAATAAATTCTTGAACATAAAAAAGTTTTTAATATCTGTTGAAAATAAAAGCAGTTCTAAATGCACCTCAGGTTTTATTCATGTTTTATTCCCCGTACTCTCACCATAGATTTTAAGAGAATTTTACTTTAAGGCGGGTTTCATTTCGGGCATTGTGGGTGGCCGCGCTGGTTCTCTTCCTCATTCGCCTAGCCAGCGTTAGCATCACAACAGTACAACCGGAGGACATAGAGCGCGTTTAGTGGAGCGTCGTAAACCTGTGATGGAGAAATCTGTCCCTGCTGAGAGACCTGAAGGGCAGAAAGGGGCAGAAAGGAGCTGATAATGACGTCCTGAAACTAAAGGCCACCTGCGTGCAGCATGCCGCTCATACCGCTTCTCCTCCACACAAAGCAAACAAGTCTCGCTTCCACCACTGTCATGCTAAACGCTGTTTTATTGCCCTGAATGACGAGAAGTTCTCTATTCAACCTGCTTTCAGTGTTACTGAAGCACACTCGTGTGATTACTGACCCGAAAGCTAACGAACGGTCGGACGGCTCTCCGTGGAAACTGTGGGAGCAGAAATAAGCAGGAAGTGTCAGACATTTACATAACGTTAGCTTTGTTACTTCATTAGATGCTTTTATTCAATCCAACACTCTGAGGTTTAAAGGGTCTCGATAGAGTTCACTTTCTACTCTCCAGATTCGATAAATTGATAGCAAGTTGATCACTTGAAGAATTTTTAGAAGTTAGCATGCTAAATCTCGATTAGCATGCTAACTTGAAGAATTTTTAGAAGTTAGCATGCTAAATCTCGATTAGCATGCTGAAATTTACAGCAGCGTGTCGGATTACACCGCTTCACAGTGAACCGATTCGATTCAGTTCAGATCACTGAACAATTTGATTGGATTTTGAGACTTTATTGTGAAATCGTGATTAGCATTCACGTATTAGCATTCATGATTATTAAGTTCAGATCAGATTTTTCCGTTCAATCAGTCCAATAAAATGAAACAAATTCCAGTTGTAGCAATGCGACTTCATGTTCTTATTTCTAACTTTATTAGACACTTCAGATGGGGATGATTTTGTTTTTATTATTATTATTATTTTTTTAAATATTAACAAAATCGGATGCTTTTTTCTGCCTAAAACAGATTACATCTGACTCTGTATCATCTTCAAGAAAAAAGCGCTTGTGTTTCGGCTTAAAAGTTGGACATGATCCGATTGTCTCGTCCAATCACAATTAAAACCTTCCGGATTTATTTTCCCCAAACTGCCAGAGTGGGACGCAACGGTTTCAAAATCTTCAATCTCATTGGTCCAGAAACCAAAAATATTGCGCTGAGACGTAAATGTACTTTATTTCAGAAACTTGGAATGGTACTCATCATTTGACGATTCAGTCAGTTAGCACATCAATTAGCATTCGCAGGTTGCATTGTATCGTATCGTATCAGGCTAGCTAACTAGCTAAACATCACCGATGAAAACATCTCTGAGCCGGATATCTTTGTTTTCGTGTATTTTTACATGAAAATTCTTCTCTCTCACGTAAAGAACTGAGAAGCCATGCCGCTCTAAAGACAGACCAAATATTCGGATGCTAAAATGACTCCTTTACCTTCTGATTGAAAACCCAGACATTAGCGCTTTCTATTTTATACTACAGCCTGAGTCAGTGTGCAGGAAATATTTTCTATATTCGTCAGCAGGTCAGAATGATGAACCCTCGTCCTTGAAGGTGTTTATGGAGCTCGGCCTCCGGTTTTCGCCTCAGCAGGAGACAGATGGACAGAACGCTATCATTAAGAATAATAAATAATAAAAAAAAAACAGAACGCTGACTCGCTTTCTCTCTCAAGGTCTTTGCAAAGATGTTTAGATGAAAAGAAAAAAAAACTGTAAACAGAGAAGGACGAAAGAGTGTTTTCTTCTTCAAGTGTTCGAGTAGAGCAGTTTCTCTGACTGATGAACATCACCGTCAGCTCCAACGGGGTAAAGAGTTATTACATTCATTTGTATCGCATCTTTATTATTTTATTTATATCCAATCCTGTTAAAAGCAGTTTCAAAGTTCACAAGTAATTTACAGAGCAATTATTATTATTATTATTATTATTATTATTATTATTATTATTATTATTATTATTATTATTATTATTTGTATTTTATTGTCCACAAGGAAAACATGTGAACTGGCGAGCTAAGTGAGTTTTCCCTTTTACAATAAGAAGTCGATCATTTATTTATTTATTTGTGTATTTATTTCTGAAAGAAAGAACCGCCCAGAGCCCATCCTGGTTTTTCTGTTTTGTAATTTCACTTTATTGAAGTTCACATAAACCTGGTGTCAGGAGGCTGAAGTAAGCAGAGCGAAAGAAACAAAAAGCACAGAAATGTTGAGAGAACATCATGTGAGACATATCGCAATTATATCGTATGTGTGATTATCTCTCTCTCTCACACACACACACACACACACACACACACACACACACACACACACACACACACACACACAACCTCAGTTTATCTAAGTACCACACAAGCTTACAGTTTGAATGGAAAATTCCTGGGGAGAGGGCGAGAGAGGTAGAGTGAGACAGGGGATCTCTCTCTCTCTCTCTCAGGGTCGTCAGTATGCAGTGTGTGTCGTCACCGTCCGCTCCATCAGCTCGGCTTTTCAATTACCGACCGAGGCTGAGGGGGAAAAGCAGCTCCACAAAAGCCATGGCATAAACCATTTATAGTGCTCCTCCGTCTCGGCCCCAGTGCCATCCTGGGCGCGACGCTTCATTTACAACGAGAAATTAATCGAGACGAACAATAACTCTTTACGACTGGAGGCAGGGACTCTCTGTAATTCCAGAGGCTCGGACTTAAAGATATAAAAACTGGAAATGAAAATTGGCCGAGTGTTTTAGTTAATTAGCTTTGTGTGTGTGTGTGTGTGTGTGTGTGTGTGTGTGTGTGTGTGTGTGTGGTAAGGAGCCATTACAGACCAACATCTGTGATTACAATAATCCAGGTTAGACAGATTAGAGAGATCGATCCAAAAATAACCGTAAAGAGATCAAACTTAAACAGCTATAGAATAAAATTAAATATACACAATGCATAAAATAATAGAACAAATAATATGATACAGTTAATATATTTTTTTAATAATTAAATTTTTATCAAATAATATGATATAATGAAATAATAATAAAAAATAATAATAAAATAAAATAATAACTAATCTATAAAACCCAAAATAGTTGAAATACGTTCAATTAAATGCTTCATTTATATTTAAAATAATTATTTTATTAAAAACAAAATATATATCTTTTTTTAATATCTATCATATTGAAGCACAAGTCGACCGGAGACTGTTAATTGATCCAATTCTAAACATTTGATCAAATAATAAATAAATAAATAAATAAATAAAGAAATAAAGAAATAAATAAATAAATAAATACATAAATAAATGAGTTAATGAGTGCATTAATGGTTCAGAGACTTTCATCTCCTGCTACCTGTTCCTCCATGTTCCTGTTCCTCCACGGCGGTGTTAGAATCATAATTCTATGTCTTTTTCTCTTACTGTAGTATTTAACTAGTAAAATGACTCTAACCCTAAGCCCCGCCCATAAACAAACAAACACTCACATAATCTACAACTTGATTCTAATTTTCTGTAATAAACAACCATTTATAACTGCAGAGACACTGTACAGTGTGTGTGTGTGTGTGTGTGTGTGTGTGTGTGTGTGTGTGTATGTGTGTTTATGTAGAAGTTAAATCACCTGTGTGTTAATTTCATAGATTGAAACTATTATTTATTGCCCCCTTGACAGAAACTGCACTGTATCTGTAATATATGATGCATGCTGTATGATGTGTCACAAACTAAATCCCCGTCTCTTTCACGTAAACACAAAGAATTAACTGTATTTTCGGAAATAAAAGACTTTTAAAAGACCCTTTATAGCAGGAAAGTCATTTAGCCGAGCGACCTATATGATAAAAATATGAAATGTGGTTTGTCCACAGGAGTTATGCTAGGTGTGACGCTAGAGTGCTTACAGTAAACTGTAGCTCAAATAACATTCAAACAAAACCCAGGAATATACACGTGATAGCAGGGATCAGCGTAAAGGGTGGGGTGCATTTCAGCAGCCCACCCTCTGCTGGTTGTGAAGTGAACTGCAACTGCTACTGAAAACATGCTTTTTTCTTCTTCTTCTCTCTATCGAAACTAATGCTGACTGAAGCTCGTAACTCAGAAAACAAAACCACCTTAGAATTCCTTCTCGGAAAGTCCACAACTCCTGAAATCCAGTTCAGCGCATGGCATCGTACCAACATGGCCACTCACAGCAGCTGCAGTAAACAGAGTAGCACGTCTTTACTGTACATACTGTATAAAGACCTATATATGTTACGCATACGTATATATTCTGTATATCCTGTAACGCACAGGCAGATTTGCTTGTTGAATTTATAGCGCTGTAGAGTTTGAGGTAAATGTAGGCTACTCATCACGGATAGCTGGAGAAAGACGTAAATGGAGGCGTCCATGTTTTTCCCCCTCACATTCCAGCTTGAATCCTTTTTACAGAGCGCAGTTCCGACTTCGCAGTTTTGAGGTACCTTTTAAGGGAAAGCAGGCAGTGCTCAATATGAGTCTTTGGGCTAGGGGCGGGGCTTATTTCAAGGTCAGAGAAATTAAGAACTTATTATTATTATTATTATTATTATTATTATTATTATTATTATTATTATTATTATTATAGAAGGTTTCAACTCATTTGATGCAACTTTAATGCACAGAAAAAGTGATGTACATCTTTTTTCCCCACTATTTTTCCAACACTAGCGATTTCACCGTTGACTTTGCCCATGTCGGGATTATTTCGCGAGCTTTTATCCTGCTGGCTGTTGGTTTTTGTATCACACACTTTGTGCTGAAGTGAAAGACGGCTGCAGGCAGACAGACAGGCGTAATGCGGCCTATTTCAGAAAGGTTAAGAAGAAAATGAATGATGCATTATTCAGGTCTGGAGGGATGAGCTCCATTTCATTATGGTATGAATTATTTCACATTTCTGTCCTATTCACATTGACGGGAAGACGGCAGTGCGGGCAAAGGACGAGCGTGTGAGACGCTTATTCAGATCAAAACGCCGGCGAGTGAGGACAGGAAGAGAGATGGAGCGTGAATATAGAAATGTTAGGAAGAAATGCTGTCGTGGAGAGCCTCCTCATGGCTCTGTGTGACTGCATGCTGCCGTTCGATGATGTCATGATGTTGCTGTTATTTAGAATAGCTGACAGAACTTTAGGGGAAGAATATATAAAACTTCCAGATGTCGAAAGCAGCATTTGAAAAAGAGGATGAAAGAAAAAAAAGAGAGAAGGATTCAGAAGGATAGAGGGATTAGAGAGAGGGGGAAATGAGAGTGGATTTGAGAGGGTGAAAGGAATACAGAGGGAGGGAGAGAGAATTCAAACGTGAGGGAGAGAGAAACGTATAAAGGAAAGACAGAAAGAGGGAACAGAGAGGAAGAAATGAAGACTGAAATACAAAGAGAGGATGACAAAGGAAAGAAAGAAATGAGGGGGGCCATAAAGATGGATACAGACAGGTGCAAGGTAAAGGAAATAGAGAATAGAGAGATCAAGAGGATGAGTGAATGGCATTGAAAGAAAGAGAGACAGCGGTTAATAAAAATGGGAAAAGAAAGGAATAAGGTTGAGAGAAAGATAGTAAGAGAGGATAATATGGAAAGAGGAGATAGAGGGAAAGAGAGAGAGAGAGAATAGAGCGGACGAGGTAAAAGAGAGATGCAAATAGAGAGGAAGAAAGAAATGGAGAAAAAGTGAAAGGGAAATAGACGGACTAGAAAAGAAGACATGAAGAGAAAAATAGAGAGAAGAAGAGAAAGAAAACAGCGATAGAGAGAATATGATGAATACAGAGATAGAAGAAATATAGCTGCAAGCAGCAACAGCAGATTCCTCCTCAAGACTGCAGACTATTTAAACATTGACATAGGAGAGACATTTCTCCCACAGATCCAACATTTCACTGCTTCTGGTTCAATGGCAGATTTTAAGTTCATTTGGTAGTTTTCTGTCCTCAGCTCACGTCTTTCCGAGTGAACATATACAGATAGATAAACACGTTTCAGCTTGTCCAGAGGCTTGACTGACCATAAGTGTAATCTCTGAAAAGAACTACAAACATACAGTACATTAGTCAGTGAAAACAATTCAGTTTACAATGCAATCTTGTAAGTTATACGCACTAAACTGTACTTTGGCTAGATCCAAGAGAAGTAGCACCATCTAGTGGAGGACAAACATATTGTTAAACATAATTTAACATATACTAATTATTATTCCTTTTACTGTCATTGTTTTTGGAGATATGAGGTTGCCATCACTCATGGTAATAGACTATAGTGTCCTCTTTGTGTGGCACAGATGAAGTTCATAGCTTAATGTTCAAGAAATATGTACAATAGTTGTCAATTCACCAATATGGACATAGTTTGGCCAATTTGTATCCCACACATAAGTGAATCGGACCTACGGTTCATTAGCAGAGGATTTTTGCATTCTAGTTTCAATCTACTGGAAAATCTATCAGGGTGGACTTTATGGGTCCCAGTGGCTTTTTTGTCTCCATGAGAAATAAGCCAAGTATACCAATGTGCAGACATTTTGGACTTATCGGGCGGAGGGAAAATCACATGGAATGTAGGCATGGCCTGTAGCACCACCTATGAGCTCATGTGGGCTATTCGTGCTGTGAGAATTACTCATGGCCTGTAGTATCAATCTGCCAAATTACAAAGCTTTTTACCATTCAGATCTTGAGTTATTGGGCACTTTATGGAGATAAGAATAATAATAATAATAAGAGGATAAGAATAACAATAACTAAAGGGAGAGAGAGAGAGAGAGAGAGAGAGAGAGAGAAAGAGAGAGGAAGGGAGATGGGGGAGTCAATGAGGAACAGGATGAAGAAGAAAGATGAATAGAGGCAGAAAAAAGAAATGCTTATAAAGAAATACAGAAATTAGAGAAAGGAAGAAGAAAAAATGAAAGGAATGCCACAGATGGAGGGACAGAAAGGGAGCATGAGATGGAGAAAGTAGCTGAGAAAGTGAAAGAGAGAGAGAAAATAGAGAGAGGAAGGATGAAAGAGGGGATAGTCAATGTGAATAGATTTTGATTGATTAAAAAACAAAAAATACTTCAACAGCATAAAATATCAATGAAATTAAAGACATGAAGCGAAAAGTGGGGAAGACAATAAGGAAAGAAATAAAATGTGGATAGAGAGAATAGGACGAATTCAGAGAGAGGAGAGAAAACATGACAGAATGAGTACAGAAAGAGAGAGCGGAAGATGAAAGGAAGGAAGAGAGGGAATGAGAGCGACAGAAGGAAGAAGAGAGGAAGAAAGGAGTGTTGACCTCACTCAGTTTTACTGTCAATCATGTGGAGTGGGCGGAGGTTATCTGGAGAGAGCGAGAGAAAAAAGAGAGGGATGTATCAAGAAAGAGGGAGAGGGGATGAGTGTTAGAGAGAGCGGCGGAGGTTTGGAAAGTGAAGATCTCATTCCACCGTGGCTCCAGCAAAGCGAGACTAATCATCCCTGATGGACTTGTAGAACTGAGAAATGACGGTTTCACTCGTTAAGCGTGAAGCACAGGGTGTGAGTGTGTGTGTGTGTGTGTGTGTGTGTGTGTGTGTGAGTGTGTGAGCGAGAGATAGAGAGAGTGACAGAGACAGAGCGTCCATGAAGAAGTGTCCAGAATGTCCTTAGCGATCTTCTCGTGCTCATGAAGTCTCATAAAACGTGTAAATAAACCCAGAGCAGAGTCTTATTCAAACACATCGATCCTCCTCTCATCGATCTCAGCACTTCTGTCCGCTGCCTATCTTTCAGATCAATACATTTCTCTCTGTGTTTAGCAGAAAACTGCAAACATTTAAAGATATGACTCGAAATCATCTCAGAAATCCTGTCGCGTTAGCTTCAATTTGACAGATAGCGCTGAATATTTATATTTACTCTGAAGAATCATTGAACATAATTTAAAAATCCTCTCAGGAATCCTGTCAGGGAAGCTCATATTAGCTGGCTAACTAGCATGAGAAATTGTCTCTCAAAATTTATGAATATGACTTATATAAATATATATTTAAATATGACATAAAATCACTTCAGAAATCCTGCCAGGGCAGCTCAAGTTAATTGGCAAGCATTAGCAGTGACTATTATGAATGTAATTAAGTATAATTAAAAAATTCACTCAGAAATCCTGTCAGGATAGCATCAGGTTACCCAGCTATGTAGCTAACATTAGCATTAGAAATTAGACCTACAATTCCATCAGAAATCCTGGCAGGTTAGCTAGCTGGCTATAATTAGCATTAGGAATTATACATATTTACAATTATAACATACATCACCTCAGACATTCTGCCAGGATAGTGCATGTTAGCCAGCTAGCTAGTATCATCGTTAACATTAGGAATTATAAATGTTTATCAATTAGACATAATATATAATCAGAAGTCCTGTCAGGTTTGTGCAAGGCAATCATCTAGCTAGCATTAGGAATATTAGGAATGATAAATATTTATGATTATAACATAAATCACTTCAGAAGTCCTGTCAAAAATGTACCTAGAAGCTAGGAGTGTAAATAAATGTAACTTATAAATCTGCTCAGAAGTCCAGTCAGGTTAGCTAATGTAATGTAGCATTAGCCATAAAGATTAT
>JAFFST010046926.1:25079-41799 GCA_022414735.1 Noturus placidus
ACAGCATCTGTATGTCAGAAACCCGGCTTTGCTTCACCTCTGGCCAAAAAGATGGGGAATTATGTCCGTCTAAACAGACAAAGCAACTTTAATGGAGGATTTTTTCCCCCTCTGAGCCACTTGATATTCATTGGAGGCTGTCACAAAGCACACGACTCTTGGCTTCTTCTTATCAAGATAAACGCTTTGCAGCTCCAGTCTCGACCAAGAAATGGAGTAAATAAAGTAATGCACACATAAAAATAAATTTTAAAACGTAGGGGGGTGTGAGTCAGTTTCCAGGCGACAGCGAGAGAAAGACGGGCAATCACGGCCATGTCCTGAGGGAGGAAAAGACGGTTTATCTGTTTTGGCTGGATTTTATCCTCATTATTGTGTTAGCATGCATGCTAATTTTGTTTAGCAATAGAACACTATAACACTCGTATATTAAATGAGAATATTAAATTGAATACATTTGTGCAGAAGGATAAGATAGCAGTAAAGCTAATCAGTTGTAGAGATAATCTAAATATTCTGATTCTGACATGTGGTAAGCCCCACCTCCTCCTACTTTTCATTGGATGCTACAGGACTTGATTTGATTGGCTGTTGTATCCACACTCTGTAAGTTGAAAAGGCCAGCTGTCATCAGGACAAAAATCTATTTGCCTTTTATCTAACTTATTACTAGAAGTATTTTGCTAATGTTAGCTAAATAAATCACATGTTGTATGGGACGTAGCTGAGAAAGAACAAAAAAAAAAATGTTTCGGGCAAAGTCTAAAGTCACACATAAAATGAAATACTAATTGTGTTCCAATTATAATAATAATTGTAGTTTTAATACGAAATTATACTAATGCTAATATACAGGTTCTACAATTTCTCTTGGATGATGCTAATCAGACTAAAAATGCTAAAAATGCTAAAAATCAGACACTGGTTTTTATCTCATGTTTCTCTGATTATTCAAACTTCATTTCATTGATATGTGATTTATTGAAGCGTATTAGAATGTGGCGAGTGGCGAGAGATATTTCTGAAGAGAATAAAGACATAAAAAGCTAAAGGATTTGTGGAATGAAGGATGGACACGTGGAACTGAAATAATTTAGATGAGCAGACTGTATTTTCTTTTCTTTTATTATTTATTTTTTAATCTGCTCTACCTCTTGGTGAAACTTTGAGCTTGAAAGCGTGTTGAGAGCGTATCACATTTCCCTCCATGCACGTTTTCTCTAACCGTAATACGACTCTGTCCTTCATGATAAGATAAGAGACTGCCCAGGAGGCTGAGGTGAAGTGATTTTATTTCGATGACCTCGACGTGTAGGACGTCAGCACTGAGGTGAACGTCTTCATCTGCTCACTGCATATTGAAAAGCTGATCCATAAACACCGGGCGGTGGAAGAAGGAAAATGGTCTCTGTTCGATGTTCTACCTGCGGCGGTTCCACCGACATGCAGCATCGCCTACACACAGCTACAGCGCACGTCTCTCTTTTACCACCTTTTACCATCTTTCAGCCCGGGAAAACTGCCGAGCTTCTCCGAGGTGGGAGGAATGAGGGGGAAAAGCAGCACAGGAGCATCCAGAAGCAATAAAGATTAATAGCAGTAGATGAACATATCTAATCATGTAACGTCTGATAACATTTTACAACAGGCCAGGATTTTAAAAGGTTTTACACACTGCTGCGTCCACAAAGGCGTCAAATCGGTGGAACCATAACGAATCGAGGTTCTGTGAATTATATATTAATTATAAACCATTAAATATGAAAAAGAACATGATAAACCTGAGCTTATAGGAAAAGAGTGAATGAATCATTAGTGAGTCATTTACACATCCTGGCTGATCTTGTGTTTCAATCAGAGGTGATGAACGCTGTGTAAACTTCTTCTTCATAGCCAGGGTTTATTTCTGAGTGTTAACGCTAACGTCCAGCTTTCGCTGTCAGTGTGTTAGAGCAATGAGCAAAACCTCTCTTTCTCTGTCTTTCAGGTAGCTATTACTGTGCTGCTTTAGTCATCTATTGATTTTTCTTTCTATCCTCTCATCGTGCCATATGTCTCTAATACCCACATTTACATTTAAATTCTGTTCCTCCTCACCGACATTCACGGCTCTTTCTTTTTCTCTGAACAAATACATTTTTTTTACCTCCATTTTCTGCCAGCAATCTGTTCGAGCTGTAAGTTTATTGGTATTCATCACATTCATCATCGCTTTCAAGAGCTCCTAATTGGACAGTGATAATAAATGATGGGAAAACCATACATTTTAGAGACGGAAATTAGAAAAGGGTTATTTTTTTTAATTACACACGTGTCAGTAATCCGATGACTCTTATTTATTTATTTCTTTTTCCCGTTTTAATTCTAAACTCTTAGTGAGTAACACTAATGCAGGAAAAATACATTTTACTCACACGGACGGTATCATTACTGAATGCAGAGACAGATCCATTGTTTAGCCGAGCCTGAAGCCCGCGCATGGAACTAAATTCTGTCTAAATATCCTGCTTACATGTATTTTCCTCAACATATAATTTTTTTCCCCCACTAGACCTCAGCAATATATCATTTATCACAAAAAAAATCCACCAACATTAAGCTTGGAAGTCATGATGAATGTCTATTAATAAACAGGATGCTCTTTCAGACTGCCGCGAATGCCTCCAGGCCATTAGAGGGCGCTAAGAACTTATGTTCACTTTTTTTCCTAGGATGTTTTTTAGATAGATAGACAGATAGATAGATAGATAGATAGATAGATAGATAGATAGATAGATAGATAGATAGATACTTTATTGATCCCCCAGGGGGAAATTTGAGAACTGGTTTCGACCTTAAATACGTTCTAAACTATTAAGACTAGTAAACTGTACTAAACTAATATTAACTAGTAGCTGGAGCACGTTTATGATTGGTTAGAAGGTGTTATTCCTGTGTGTTTTTTTTGTCTTATTAACGTGAAGAGAGAGAATACAGACAGGGCTAGGGAGCAAATGACTGTGTGTAGCTGCTATAACGTAAGAGACAACAGGAACTAACTTGTTTACTTGTAACTATAAGTGGATAAAAAGTATATTGTGTTGTTTGTAAATGTAATAAATAACACTGTGTGATTGAAATCGCTGTCGTGTGAGCAGACCTCGGCACTTACACACATGCTGTAACAGCGACTTCACTTCAGTGATGATTATTCTCCGATAACTGCACCACACGCACAGTGTTTATAACTCAGTATATCAGTCTGTATATTAGTGCTGTGTGTGTGTGTGTGTGTGTGTGTGTGTGTGTGTGTTATTTCTGTCCCTTTCAGCCACTCTTAAACATTTGTATTGGAGAAGGATGATATAATCTGATGCCGTGTGATGTAATAAATGTTTCTCGGTAGTGGACTGAGACTATAAACAGCTTTAATTTGTGCGTGTCTGTTTCACTCAGACAGGAGGCGAGGCTCGCAGTTTCCTCCGACACGTCGCTGATAAATATAGATTTACCTGTCTGCGTTTTTTCAGTGTAATGCTCTGTTTATGGGAATTCCATTTTTCCTGCTGAAATCAGAGTGAATGAGAAAGCGTCCTGAGGCATTCGGTGCCTCTCTCTCTCTCTCTCACTCTCTCTCTCTCTCTCTCTCTCTCTGACTCTCTGTCTCTCTCTCTCTCTCTCTCTCCCGATCTCTCTCTCTCTCTCTCTCTCTCTCTCTCTCTCTCTCTCTCTCTCTCTCTCTCTCCTCACTCCGGGATAACGGCGAGGAGAACGTGCTCTGGGTTTTAGCACGAGCTTGTTAATTACCGCACTCTCATGTCTGAAGATTTTGCGCTCGGGAGCAGAAACAGGCTCACTAGTCTCTGATTGGATGAACACAGTGGCGCCTTTCTTCCCACGCACACTTCAAACGCTCTCATGGAGCTGGGAGGTGGAATTATATTTATAGACACGTTTTATTATGGAACAAAATGGTTAAATACAAGTCGTGCTTCTCGTGCCATCGAATATGGAGGACGCAATTTCAAATAGGATGACATTAAACACCATACGTCTTCCAGACTGTAACTCGGTGGACTTATGAGGGCGGAGCTTAGCATTAAGCATAATCAGCCAATCGCAAGTGCGAGCATATGACATCACAAGTTTACTTTTTCTTTCTTTTCGACTTGACGCTGTGCTAAGGTTGAATTAACTACGAGTTGCACAGCAGGTAGCTTGCTAACGTCGCTAACGTTAACTACCTAGCCGAGTTAGCCAAATAGTGTTTTGTGATAAGGAAAACATAAGCTCCACCCCTTTTTGACTTTTTACTAATTTATTTACACTTTATATACATGATGTCATTCAAACACAATTGTACTGTAATTTTATTCCTGTAGATACATTTCTACCATGATTTTATTCATTTATATTTTATGTTTGTATCTTAGAAAATGAAGAAGAGTTTATTGTATTAATTCCAGTCATGTAATTGTTTAAAGAGAGTTTTCTCATCATATACGGTGCATATCCTTTATTTCAGTCATTACACGCATGACAAATAAACAAACAAACAAACAAACAAACAAACATGTGTTCTATTCCTCGCGTCAATGAAATAAACCGATATTTGCCAATTATTACTTTAGTAAATTGTGTCTTATACGATTGTTAATTATTAATCATATTGATTGTTATCTAAAAAAACACATATATATATATATATATATATAATATGTATGTGTATATATATATGTGTGTGTGTGTGTGTGTGTGTGTGTGTGTGTGTGTGTATATATATCTTTAAAGTCCAGATATTTTCATTCGAGTAATTAAATTCAGATTCAGTTTATTCGAGCTCCATGAGGACCTGGAAGCGTTTCATGCGGATGTAATAAAGCCTTCAGTGCTAGTTTTTCATCATGTCATATGTCGTGCTGTGTTTTTGGGGACGTCTGGGTGTTTAAATTCCTCTCCATGTTCTCATGGCTCTCAGCTGAATGACCATCTGTCCGTCTGTCTCACTGCGGCGCGCGGCACTGACCACGTCTCAGTCATTATTAATATTTCGCATGACTTTTGGAGCGTTAGCTCGCCTTCTGGCTCACGCAGTGGACTGGATTCCACGCTCGAGCTAAATGAAGCCCAGTGTGTCATCAGAAGTTATTTTGCGGGTGCCGAGTCCATTGCATTTAATGCCTTGACCTTTCTCCAGCGTCGGATTCCACCCTGGCACGCAATTCACTTACTCTGTGTGTGTGTGTGTGTGTGTGTGTGTGTGATGGGGTGGGGGTGGGGGTAGAGAACAATGTTTTTTTTACACACTCCTCTCTCTTTCTCTCATCTAATTGGCACAGAGACTTTGGGCTTCATCCATTGTGTCATAACAAGCACTTAAAGAGTGATGGATTTGTTAGCAAGAGTCCTGACCCTGTTCTTTAATGATGGATGAGGCAGAGGCTAAAGCCTTTTGTGTTGATCATAAGCCAGCACATGCTAATTCTGCCAGCTGATAGGACTCAGTGGGTCTACAAGGGGCGGTTTTGATCAACACATTTCATCATGTCGCTAGTAGCATTTATTTCCACTTCTTCTACTCATGCTTGAAAGTCTTAGCACAAAATATTGTAACCTAGTGTAAGGAATTTAGCAGTAAATTTATCAGTAGCTATCTAACAGTAAGTAATTAGCCCAGCAAATCAGATTATGTTATACTCTTGTGAAAATGAAGGAGGCATGGCCAATGAAAAAGGTGTGGCCTAATATCTGTACTATTAATTCTTTTAAAGGGTGACTTCTGTAAATATTAGTCCTAGTGAAGGGGGCATGGCCTCTGTACCATTACTGCCTGTGTACAATTAGTGCCATTGAAGGGGGTGTGGCCTCAGGACCATCGGTAAAGGCTCTTATATTACATTTAACAATTCTGAAAAGCCAGGATTATATGTGCATTTTTGAACCTGTTTGTTGGAAGGTGTTGTTTGTGTGTGTGTGTGTGTGTTGTGTGTGTGTGTGTGTGTGTGTTGTGTGTGTGTGTGTGTGTGTGTGTTGTGTGTGTGTGTAGGTGTGTTGTGTGTGTGTGTGTGTGTGTGTGTGTGTGTGTGTGTTGTGTGTGTGTGTGTGTGTTGTTGTGTGTGTGTGTTGTGTGTGTGTGAATGAAGGGGATAAAAGGAGGCTACAGTGAGATTTTCACACTTGATAATATCACAGGAAACATCAATAACGCTGCAGTGTGTCGTTCTTTCGGCTCGGCTGCTGGATGTGATGAGATTTTCTTCTCTTTGCATCAGGAAGACAAAGCGTTGTGTTTATCTGATCCTGCAGGAGCACGGCCGTAATGGAAAGGTGAAATTTTTACCGTTTTATGAAGCGGTTTGAGAGCTTTAGACGCCGGAGTGTGAGAATGATTGAGCGTGTATCAGTGATGAATTTTAAGACCGGGCTGTCTGGCGTTAGAAGAGCTTTTGGAATCAAACACGGTGCAAAGTGTTCCTGGCACCTCGAGCGCCGCTACCCATTTAGAATTCATCAAAGCTGCTCTTAAGTCCGGATGGATTTAAGAAAAGACACATACGCCAATGTCACACAAACTTTCTCTCAGTGCTCTGGTGAGAGTTTCATCAGTTATTATTCATCTCCAGAAACTCACAAGCTGTAACATATTGACCGCTGCAACACCGAGTCTTCAGTGTAGATCGGATTATCGCTGCGTGCAGCCGCTTCACCCTGCACTCAGGCTCAACATCAGAGCTTTTATTTATTTATTATAAAAAAAGGAATATAGTTTTTTTGTGAAATTATACGGTTTTATTGAATTATACAGTATAGTTTAGATCTACTGCTCTAAGATTTGTATTTGGGGTAGTTATGGGGTCCACAGCTTCCTCAAAGAGGTTCTAATAATACGTTCCCCAAGTGAAGAACAGACCTTTTTAAGACTAAGCATTTATTTTGATAAAAGTGCAATGTGTTATAATTATTATTATTATTATCATTACTGCTAATATCAGGTTCTACAAGTTCTACTACTAACATAATACTTGGTTCCTCAAGAGTTCTTCAATTCTAAAGAGGTTCTAATCTTTGCTGAATAGACGGCAGGCCTATGTTGTAGGATTTTACATGGAACCTTTAAGGGTTACACTTCAGCAGGAGAGATGTGAAAGACAGATAATTACTGTAGTTCACTTTTAGGAATAAAGGCCGAGTCTTAAAAACGTTCTTCCTCTCTGTGGGAACCCTTAAAGGTTCTATGTTAATTCAATCCAAGTAGAACCCTTTGGAGCAACATAATGGCCTCATACGTGTCCAAAGAACCTTTTGAGAACCATGTACAAGGTTCATTGTCTATCTATAATATCATCATCCTCATCATCCTCATCATCCTCATCATCATCCTCATCATCCTCATCATCATCATCATCATCATCCTCATCATCATCATCATCATCATCATCATCCTCATCATCATCATCATCATCACCATCATCACCATCATCATCACCATCATCATCATCATCATCATCATTCTCATCATCATCATCCTCATCATCATCATCATCATCATCATCCTCATCCTCATCCTCCTCATCATCATCATCCTCATCATCATCATCATCCTCATCCTCATCCTCATCCTCATCATCCTCATCATCCTCATCCTCATCATCCTCATCATCATCATCATCATCATCAACATCATCATCATCATCACCATCACCATCATCCTCATCCTCATCATCCTCATCATCCTCATCATCATCATCCTCATCATTCTCATCATCATCATCATCATCACCATCATCACCATCATCATCACCATCATCATCATCATCATCATCCTCATCCTCATCCTCATCCTCATTCTCATCATCATCATCATCATCATCATCATCATCATCCGTCATCTTCTTCTTCTTTTGAGAAAGTTTAAGGGACAAACCAAAGAACCCATCAGGGTCCCACATAAAAGCATTTCTTCTTACAGATCTAAAGTCTAGAAGGCTAATTAAAGGAAAAATGGGGGTAATCCTCCCTGAACGACCCACACATCAATATCTCTGATTAATGTGACAAATTAGAAGCAGGAATATTTCAATATAAACATATTTAATGTGTTTCAGAGTGGACTTTAACTTTAATTAAGGAATATATCATTATCCTCAGAAATAAATGACCACATCTGACAGAAAATGAATGAAAGAATATCTTCAGCCTCGATGAGTTACTGTGGTTAAGAAACAGCACCAGTGACCATTTCTGTAAAAAAAACAAACAAAACAAACAGGTTTAAAATGTCATTTTTAATTCAGTCTGCGAAAACAGGAAGTGGAGAAAGCTGTTTGCTCGCATCAGCCAGCCCACCGTTTGAGCGTTGACCTTTGACCCTGAGCCTAAAGTAGAATAAATCACAACAGGGAGCCGGAATTTATGGAGGTTTGTTCCTCTTCATGTGCAGATGAGTGCTGTTACGAGGCATTTAACCTGGAGATCTGTGGTGTTAGCACAACACACACACACACACACACACACACACACACACACACACACACACACACACACACACATTCAAAATGATTTTTTGCAGGTTTATTTCAAGCTATGCAGTGGAACAGATTTATTGCCTGGTTGCCATGGAGAATGATTTATTTATCAGTAAGACAGCATCTCATGTGTTGTCTCCAGTGTTAGCATAAGATGCTAATCACAATCAGGACCCTGGACTAAACTTTCAGCCCGCAGCGTTTAGATAAAGATTATGGGTTTGTTTAGAGGAACCTGGTGGTAGATTTATGGTTTGGTTGTCATGGTGAGTGACGTTTTTTCCTCTTACAAAGCTAGTGTTTTGAGGCTATAAATAGCTCCGCAGGCGCTAAATCTAAATCAGGGTCACTAAGGCCACCTCCTCACGTCTAGAAGGATTTTCTCAGACTGTGGATATGGCATTAATGCATTTCAGATCCTCTGGCGTTTATTGATCGCCAAGCCAGAGTTCTGATTAAACAGAGATGACGAATCAATGGTGTTTCAGCTCAGAGCTCAGCGCTCAGAGCGACGGCGTGATATTTGCGCCACTTTTGATCAGAATGGTGATTAGCTCCTGAAACACCACGGTTTTATTTTCCATGCATTAAAATTCAACTGCAGCCGAGTGACTGCGTTTATTACTAACCCAGATCGTCCAGATGCAAAGCCCTTCTGCCGCTCTCTCACCGAATAAAAATGTCGTGCATCAATGAGGAAAGAAAGAAAAAAAAGAGAGAAAGTGAAACTCGGTTTCCGCAGGATTACCCTGGTCCATAAATCCCAAAAGGAATCTGAGAAGGAGACACTGAAAACAAATGTAATCCCCCGCAGGGGCTTTAGCAATCTCATTCCTCCACTTTATGAGAATGAGAAAGAGGATTGTCCCGCTTCTCACTTCTCTTTGTCAAATTACCGTCAAATTAATATCTTCTTAATTTCTGCTTTTGCTGCTGGAAGAATAGCAGGAGCTGCGGTCGGCGCGGGTCAAAGCCGGCCTCGGAGCTTGTGCGGCTTTTTCCAGCTGCTCGTGAAAAGGCAGAGTGTGTTAATGCGGAGTAAAAAGTCCCACCATTCACATGTAGAGTGTGTGAAGGCCGGAGGGTCAACTGCTGCACGGAGAAAAGGTCGTTACGTAACGAAAGCTAGACAGAAGGAGCATAAACAGTGCTGTGTTGTGAGATTAGCTGGAGAAAATGACTAGCTAAGGGACAGAACTGACAATAAGGTCCTATATGTCCTCAGTGTCGGAGACTTTATAAGGTCACGGCTGTCCTGATGAAAAGGGATGTGTGACGTGTCACATCCTGATACGTCACGTGTCACGACCTAAAGCCGGTTCCACGTGCTATAAGCACTACACGCTGTATATTATACACAAGCTCACTCATACAGGAAGAACCGTGTTTAAAATAAAACGTGTCCAGTTTAAACTTTTAAAGCTTTTGTATCTTCAATTTAACAGCATCTCACTCAAACGTCTGGTAGCCCCGCCCCTTCTGCTACATAGCTAGCTACATGACTGCGTGGCTCAAAAAAGTGTCCGACATCCTACAATTTTCAGTCATTTTATTGATCATCAGGATGTTAAGTGCACTCAAAGTAAGCCTCATGTCATTTCCAGTGACGTTCGTGATTGACGTATCGACCTTTCCATCACATGGTGACTCCACCCCTTTCAACAATTTTATACAATTTGTGTACATGGTCAGGGTGTTTAGTTCATTCTTGCTCATGAATTATTTATTATTCTGAATTTGTATACTTTTAGTGTTGAATTCAAACGACGTTTTTTTTTCCTGTATGCATGTTACATCGACCAATCATTTTACGTCGTCATAGTTTAATTCACAACACTAATATTATTAAAAACATTATTATCAGTACTCCTTTGTTTTATTTGTCTAAAGTTTTAACATTTTTTTTTTTTTCATGTGTTAAATACCTATACATACCATAATAACACAATATGCAATTATCCATGTATACAAATAATATTAGGGTGCACGGTGGCTTAGTGGTTAGCACGTTCGCCTCACACCTCCAGGATCCGGTGTTTGAGTCCCATCAGGGCCATGTGTGTGCGGAGTTTGCATGTTCTCCCCGTGTGTTGGGGGTTTCCTCCGGGTTCTCCGGTTTCCTCCCCCAGTCCAAACACATGCATGGTAGACTGATGGGCGTGTCTCAGGTGTCCGTAGTGTATGAATGTGTGTGTGAGTGTGTAGGTGAGTGTGCCCTGTGATGGACTGGCACTCTGTCCAGGGTGTACCCCGCCTTGTGCCTGATGCCTCCTGGGATAGACTCCAGGTTCCCCCGTGACCCTGATAAAGGAGTAAGCGGTTGAAGATGGATGGATGGATGGATGGATGGACAAATAATATTCAATGACTTACCTAAATGAGGCGGAGCTTAAGTTCGTATACCTGACCATGTGACATCACCCGGATGTTCAATAATTGATTTAATAATAGAAGTTAAACAGGTCTCTGCCTAGCTTACGCGACAGTATGGTAAACATGACTATACCGTGTGTTTTTACTCTAAGCTCCGCCCCCTTGTAGGGGACACACAGGAGTTGAATATTTCATTTGCGTTATTCTGCGTCACTGCGTATTTTTCACGCCGTTCAGTAAAACGCTTCGTTTGGGTTTTCCTCACATCTCGATTCTCGACTGCGGAGAAACATCTCGATTGCAGCATCATCTGCTCTAACGGGTCAGAGTTTTCTCCATGAAGTCGACCGGTATTAATCCAGACAATCATGTCATGTATGTGCGTGGGCGACGGGGGTAATTTCCTCCACAGTGATGCCCACAGGCGAAGAGCCGCTCCAAATGGACTCGCCAGTGTGACTCATTAAACCGGCTGCTGTGGAACCCGTGATATATTGGGATATATTTCACAACGCACAACAGGCGTGTTGCTCCCAAACGTGAGGGTTATTCTTAATTAATGGCACGGACGAGACCAGAGGAGATTGATAACGTACACGATATTACTTCCTCTCTGCCATCTTGCAGTTGTTTACTCCCCGTTGGCGTCACGCCGTTGTCGTTTTCTGCCTCCGTTTTGAGCCGTTTACACCTAATCAGCAGTTCTCGGTTGTTTCCGGGCGTCCCCGCTGGTAGATGGTTGTCACTGGATGTTTTAAGGGAGACAGAGAGTGTTTGAGTCAGCACTGTGTGTTCGGCGTGGATTCAGAGGCCGGGAGATGATTGGAGATGAAGCATTTCCTGTTTTACTCGTCTCAGAGGAGCTCTAAGATCCTAGCTTGAACTTCAAATTGTCTCCTCTGATGCTCTTTGAAATGCTTCAGAAGCTGCTTAGCGGTGCAGTTTTCCTCTCCTTTATGTTTAAAAAAAAAAATATATATATATATATATATTTCTATTCTGGACTCTGGAGCCCTCAAAGTTCCACAGGTCTTTTTAGGCATGTCTTTTCTGCCTGATATTGCACGACAAACATTTAGGTTCCTGTGCTGTAGCTGTGATTTAGAACAGCTGCTTAGATCCATGAAGGAGTCTTCACAGGGCCATGAGAGCGATAAAGATCTCACTCATCGTAAACAGTTGAGTTCAGGGTTTAACTCGGGATCCTGGTCACTGTGGTAGTGCTGTCACAGATTATAAAATCAAACTGTGTCCTGGTAAACAGCTGAGAGCACAGCCGAGAGCACAGTGAAGGAGTTCATATCAGGTGTAGATCTAGGACAGAAGATAAACAACTGACCTGCTTTTACCATCATTTCCACTACATTCAAACATGGTGGTTAGACTTGTAGACATTCGAGTTATCAGTCTATTAATTCGTTAATATTAGAATTGAGATGGTTTCATGTAGAATTTAGAGTCCGAGTTTAAACCCAGCGGTACATGTATTCCAGTTAGTTTATAAGAGTAATGAATATAGCGTTAACACTGTAGAAATTTTAGTTAGTGTTAGAGATATAAAAACTATTAAGTATTGAAATTAGAGTTGGCAGTAGAGCGTGACACTGGTGTAGAAATGAAAGTCTGAGTGAGCAGTGTAGAGATTGGGATAGAACTTTAAGATCTTTAAGCGTTTTAGAGAAATTAGAACTTGTACATGAGAATTGAAGATTGCAGGATAGACGTTCGAGTTGGGTTTTGTATAGAAATGACCGTAGAGATATACACGTGTGATTTAGAGTTAGTTGTGTAGAAATTATTATTCATATAGAACTGAAAGTCTCTGACAGAAGCGCAGCTGCAAATCACAGGTTTATATTAATGCACTCGTTTGAATACGGTATCGTTTCTATAGTAACAGCTCGATCACAGGGACGTGTGCTGCAGATAAAAGGATTTCTTTAAAAGGATCTTTTAATGTTTTCTGTAGGGAGACGTTTGTTTAACGTGTATGGAAGGAGTCTCCAGTGTCAGCACTTTGTAACAGTCAGAGGTAAAGCTGTAAGTTACAGGACCGTTATCTTCGGGACAGAGGGCTGTTTATATAGTGTTTATGGATGAAAGCAGGAACTTGTTTCAAGGACATTTACATTTATTCATTTAGCAGACGCTTTTATCCAGAGCGACTTACAAATGAGACACACTCACACACCAATGGTAGCAGAGCTGCATGCAAGGTGCTAGCTTGCCATCGGGGGCAACTTAGGGTTCAGTGTCTTGCCCAAGGACACTTCGGCATGGGATCACCCGGGCCGGGATTCCAACCACCAACCCTACGATTAGTGGATTAGTGGACAACCCGCTCTACCCACTGAGACACAGCCGACCTACGGCGCCACAACATTGAATGTAACCGTAAATGGATAAAAAGTGCACTGTGCCATTCGTTAGTAAATAAAACACTTGCAAATGTGTTGTTATGGGAAATCAACTTCAGGGTGGTAGGCGTACGTCCGCTGCATCGCCACATCACTCAGCAACAAAGATGGCGGTTAACAGGGCGGCTGTGGATCATGTAGTAGAGCGGGTTGTCCACTAATCGTAGGGTTGGCGGTTCGATTCCCGGCCCATGTGACTCCACATGCTGAAGTGTCCTTGGGCAAGACACTGAAAACCTTAGTTGCCCCCGATGACAAGCTAGCACCTTGCATGGCAGCTCTGCTACCATTGGTGTGTGTGTGTGTGTGTGTGTGTGTGTGTGTGTGTGTGAGAGACACAGTGTAAAGCGCTTTGGATAAAGTGCGCCATTTACCATTTAATAGATAGCGAGTTTCTGAAATGGCAAAACAAGCTTCCTGAAAGAAAGTTGACTTCTGATTGGATGAGACTCATTTGTCGCGTCCTCGCAGACAGGAGGAACCCGGAGAGTGAAATGGCCTCTGACGTTCTCTGTGCTCTGCTTCTGATTTTCTCTTTTCCCAGCCGTGTTTATTCTCCGTCTCGGGCCTCGTCTGTGTTTGTTTAACAGCTGTGGACTCGGTTTCAGCTCGGCCGCGCTCCATCAGAACCGGCGCTGTGGCTCTGAAAATTCCTGGAGACGCTTCAGAAGAAGTGGATTAGAAATCCGACGATGTCGACGTCAGGAGGAATGTCAGGAAAACCGTCAGCTTTTCAGTACCAGAGTGATTTATAGGTCAGAGTGTTTATAGAGCGGTGAGACATGCGAAGTGACGCGTGCCAATATTCTGCCTCAAAAACGATATCCCGAGACGAGGCATTATTTATTTATCGAGCCGCGAATTCTCTGGGAACCTCCTCAGCGTCGGATTTTCCTCCGTCCTCTTTATTTTGAAATCTTTTCACGAGGACTAATTTAGTGTTTATCCATTCAGAGGATTGAGCTTTGGTCCTGGGGGACAGCTGAGCCCAGGAAGGTGTCGTGACTGAAGCCACGTTTATCTGTGAGCTGTTTGCTTCACGATAGTTTCTGAAAAATAATAAAAGCTGTCACTCAAACGGAGAGAAAAAAAGGGAAGAAGAAAAAAGAAGAGGAGATTTTTAAAAATAAATAAATCCCTTCTGAAATTCAGTAGAGCGGCCCGAGGAGATTTACTTTCGTCTGGATAACGTATTGGAGCTTTGTGTCACAGTTTTCAGTTTTCACCCAACAGATGGAACTTTTCTCCTTTGAAACTGAATCCACTTCCTCTATTTCCACCAAAAGGGATAGACGCTTTTTTTCCCTCCCACTCGATTCAGCCGCTGATCCGTCTCTGTTCATCTTCTGTTTCTCTGCAAAAATCACATAGAAATGTAGAAATGAGTCAGTGTAGACGAGTCACTGAGAGTCAGTGTAGAAATGAGTCAGTGTAGAAATGTGAGTCAGTGTAGAAATGAGTCAGAGTAGAAATGAGTCAGTGTAGAAATGAGTCAGTGTAGAAATGTGAGTCAGTGTAGAAATGAGTCAGTGTAGATATGAGTCAGTGTAGAAATGAGTCAGTGTAGAAATGTGAGTCAGTGTAGAAATGAGTCAGTGTAGATATGAGTCAGTGTAAATATGTGAGTCAGTGTAGAAATGAGTCAGTGTAGAAATGTCTCAGTGTAGAAATGTGAGTCAGTGTAGAAATGTCTCAGTGTAGAAATGTGAGTCAGTGTAGAAATGACTCAGTGTAGAAATGTGAGTCAGTGTAGAAATGAGTCAGTGTAGATATGAGTCGGTGTAGAAATGATTCAGTGTAGAAATGTGAGTCAGTGTAGAAATGAGTCAGTGTAGAAATGATTCAGTGTAGAAATGTGAGTCAGAGTAGAAATGTGAGTCATTGTAGATATGAGTCAGTGTAGAAATGAGTGTAGACTTCAATGTTACAGTTCCAGCAGCTGATTTGTGGACCTTCTCTTTCCCTCGTATGGACTCCAGACGCTGTGGGTTCCTGCGACTCGTTCCCGTTCCCTTCAGGATGAAACGTCTGAGATCCAGCTCCATTTTTCCAGGAACTGAAAAAAACCCTTTTCCTTTTTTTTCTTGTTGTTTGTTTCCTGTGCCTCGGCTCGGCTCTCAGTGTCGTCTCACTGCGGTGAAAAGGAAGCCACAACGTGGCGACTTCCTGCCGCGGGACAGAAATCCTCCGACAGGAAGAGAGGGAACTCGGCTCTTTTATTATCGCGGTGTGCTTTAATTACGGGTGAAGCACGTCGCGAGCGGATTGAAACGCTGCGGAGATGCAGATGTCTTCAGTGTGTGTTTTTATAACTCGCTCATTAACATTCTGCCGTACGTACACAGCGCTCTGGAGTGGAGGATTAGAACAGAGGAATGACTGAAGACATAATTACCACGTTATTGATGTACGAGAGAAGAGAAGGGGAAAGAAAAAAAGAAATAATAGTCTGAAACGACTGGAAATCTCATCACACTGTTAACTGACATCCAGGAGAAGAAAAAAGAAAAAAGAAAGTTCAGACTTCAATTGCTTTGAATTTTTTTATTCTTCTTCTCCATAAAGAGTAAAAGATCGGACGTAATGATCTCATGCTATTAGTGTCAGCTGAGGGAGATTATTCAGGGCTTTTTTTCCCCTCAATCCACTGATAATTACTTTCAAATATTCTTTTATTTGCATTTAATCACTAGAACCAGAATGAATGAAGCAAACAGTAGACTTCATCTTCATCCACATGTTCCATCATCCTCTTCATCATCACCATCTTCATCATCTTCATCATCATCATCATCATCACAAACATGCAGAACGGATTCGTTTTTGTTTGTTTCTGATGTATTTTTTATTTATTTATTTATTTGACTTTTTCTTCTCCATGCCGAACAGATTGCGTGTGTGTTGTGTCCAGGATAGAAACCCTAATTATAGCTTTCTAATGTCTTTAGAGACTGTCCTCAATTACACACACACACACACACACACACACATACACACACACATATACACACACACACACACACACACACACACCTCCATCTCTTCTCACTGCTGCTAAAACTCAGGCTCTTAACCTTCAGCATGGAGCACTGATGTTGGTTCTCTGTGGAAAGGTGACACTCAGGCTCTTGTATCCAAGGTCACGGTTCTACTTTACTGACACACAGAACCTCACGCTCTGAAAGAACAACAACGACAGAGAGGACAGATCTTCTCTTCTCTCATCTTCTCTTCTCTTTTGCGGCATTGTATAGAATAAAGCTAAAGGTTTGGGACTGTAAAGGACATGAAGAAGATGCAGCTTATCCTAATAAAACTGTGTAGCGTGATCATATAGGGAGCGTAGCGTGATCATATAGGGAGCGTAGCGTGATCATATAGGGAGCGTAGCGTGAACATATAGGGAGCGTAGCGTGATCATATAGG
>JAFFST010046926.1:42656-52656 GCA_022414735.1 Noturus placidus
GCATATAGGGAGCGTAGCGTGAACATATAGGGAGCGTAGCGTGATCATATAGGGAGCGTAGCGTGAACATATAGGGAGCGTAGCGTGATCATATAGGGAGCGTAGCGTGAACATATAGGGAGCGTAGCATGATCATATAGGGAGCGTAGCGTGAACATATAGGGAGCGTAGCGTGATCATATAGGGAGCGTAGCGTGAACATATAGGGAGCGTAGCGTGAACATATAGGGAGCGTAGCGTGAACAGGAGGATCCGGCGGATGTTTGCAGGTCGCAGCTCGTCTCTTACTGTAATGCACTTTCAGCTTTTCATTCTGGGAACAGCTATTAAGAGCTTCGCTAACCAGTAAAACGACTTTACAATCAATTCCGTGTTGGATCTGGAGATGACGGCGTGATCTGAGGACGTCTTTCACCGCCGTTATTTCTAATACTCTAAACACAACCTGAACAAAGCTCTATTTATCATATAAAGATATATAGTGGAAGATTACAGATTATGTTTCAATACGTTGACAGAGACAGTAATAGTCCAGGAGGAACCTGAGCGCTGCTGTGGAGTGACGCGCTGCTGTGGAGTGACGCGCTGCTGTGGAGTGACGCGCTGCTGTGGAGTGACGCGCTGCTGTGGAGTGACGTGCTGCAGAGTTGTGGAGAAGCCGTGAAGTTTTGTCTCTGCGTAACGACTCGGCCGATTATTCGCTGTTATTGTACTCGATTAAGAGTCAGGTTTGGTCTTGAGAGCACGCCTGCTGACCGCAGGAAGCTCCACACTGTAACGAGACACCAAGAGAAACGGCGCTGTGTTCTCCGCCGGGCTTTGATGACAACCGCAGTCACTAGATTGTCATCGCGATGAGCTCCTCGTGACATTTTAGAGGTTATGAATTCGTGTTACAGGCACTTTCTGAGAGCCGGACTGTGTTTCACATCAAACGCTCAGAGGTGACTCGAGGAAGGAGGTGTGCGAGTCCTCAGGAGGTTTCAGGTTCTCTTTGTGGTTTTTTTGATTGGAGAAACCAATGACACCAGTCTTCTTCTTCTTCTTCTTCTTCTTCTTCTTCTTCTTCTTCTTCTTCTTCTTCTTCTTCTTCTTCTTCTTCTTCTTCTTCTTCTTCTTCCTTGTCTTCTTCTTCTTCTTCCTTGTCTTCTTCTTCTTCTTCTTCTTCTTCTTCTTCTTCTTCTTCTTCTTCTTCTTCGTCTTCTTCTAATATATATATATATATATATATATATACATACATACATATAATTTATTATATATTTTTACAAATTTTTAAATAGTTTCCAGTTAATTTTCAGACAAATTCAATAAAAGTAGCATCACATTTCAGTTAGTTTTTATAGGTTAACTTTTAAACACAACACTTTCGCCTGTAAACCGGTTCTTAGACGCGTGGATCATGAAGAAGTATCGCGATATGATATTTTTATAATAATGCCCCGCCCTTCTCCTGCCATCAACGTTAAATACACACATTTCTCCTCACAGAAACTTCATCTCGTCACAACAACTGCACACGTTTTAAAATGTGTTCATGTGGAGCGTCTGCTGTAGATGTCCCTGAGGTCCAGCGGGCTAATGTAAACGAGCGCTAATGTAAAGCAGAAGAAGAGGACTCGACGGCTCGTGACCAATCAGAATGCGGTGTGTAGCGGCGCTGTGGCATGCGAGCGTTTCGGTGTGAGGCAGGAGAGCTGGATGGAGAGGAGAAGAAGGAGCTGTGAGTGTCAGGAGCTCTATAAATACGCCGTGGTGAAGTGGAGGCGTCTCCGCTCAGACTCCAACGCTCCTCATTGTTCCGTCAAAGAGCCGAGCAGCGTGAGGTGTGTAGGAAGCCACGCCGAAGCTTTTCACTGTGTTCCACTTCCTTCTCTGACAAACTCCGACAATCAATGAGGGACTAAAGAGCAACCGGCTGCATTTATCCTCAGATCCTCCAGAAATAAAGCCCACGGCTCTGTGGAAACATCGCGCTGATCTGTTTTCTGACGGCTTTTATTAGAAGCAGTCGAGACACGACAGTCTGATCCCAGAGTCTGATCCCAGAGTCAGTCCGAGAGTCTGATCCCAGAGTCTGATCCCAGAGTCAGTCCGAGAGTCTGATCCCAGAGTCTGATCCCAGAGTCAGTCCGAGAGTCTGATCCCAGAGTCTGATCCCAGAGTCAGTCCGAGAGTCTGATCCCAGAGTCAGTCCGAGAGTCAGTCCGAGAGTCTGATCCCAGAGTCTGATCCCAGAGTCTGATCCGAGAGTATTATTGTATTATTACTGTATTATTACAGTATTTTATCCTCACACTCTGTACAGCGGCTTTAACAAGCTCAATTTATCCATTTTATCAGAGAGAGAGGAAAATAAAGGAATGTTTTAATTTACAATAAATGAGCTGGAGCTACGAGGCTAATGTAGCTAACAGGAAATGGAAGGAAATGTCCCCCTGTGTGTAAATGACATGACGGCCATCTTGGAAAATCATCATTACTATTTGGTTTAGACCAGTTTGTTACCACCAAAGTTTACATTTCTATCAATATACGGTACACACCCCACTGCTCTCAGCCAATCAGAACACACCCCACTGCTCTCAGCCAATCAGAACACACCCCACTGCTCTCAGCCACTCAGAACTCACCCCACTGCTCTCAGCCACTCAGAACACACCCCACTGCTCTCAGCCACTCAGAACACACCCCACTGCTCTCAGCCAATCAGAACACACCATACTGCTCTCAGCCGCTCAGAACACACCCCACTGCTCTCAGCCACTCAGAACACACCGTACTGCTCTCAGTCAATCAAGGCACACTGTACTGCTCTTATCCAATCAGAACATAGCATATGACTCTCAATCAATCAGAACACACTGCCCTGCTGTGAGCCAATCAGAACACACTACATTATATTATAATATACAGTATATTAGTGACGGATTGAAATTGTGATTAAATGGATACTGTGTGTGTGTGTGTGTGTGTGTGTTGTGTGTGTGTGTGTGTGTGTGTGTGTGTGTATGTGTCACACACACACACACACACACACACACACACACACGCACACACACACACACACTAATCAGGACCACCAGAGGGAGTGTTTTAATGACCTGCTCTGTGAGAGACACATCGTCACATCTCTCATTTTCCTCCTTTTATCTTCTCTCTTTCCTTCCATCATCACTCTCTTTTTACTCCTCTTCCACCTCCTTCCCTTTTTTCTTTCTCTCAATTACGATCCTCATGTTTCTCCTTTTCATTACTTTCCTTTCTTCTTCACCTTTTCTTTGCTTCCCTGTTTGACCTTTATCCTCCTTCCCTCTGGTTTCTTTACTATTATTGATTTTCTTTACCTCTTTTCTCATTTTCTTTCCTTCATTTCTCCCTTTTATCCATTTCCCTCTCCGCTTCTCTCCTTTCTCCTTTTCTTCTCTTTCCTCTCCTTCTTTTTTCTCTTCTGTAGTGTGCACGTCTCTTCCCTCTCTCTTTTTCCCTCTCTTTCTCTCCTCACTTCCTCTGCCTATTCTCTCCTTTCCTTCCTTCCCCTTTATTTTCCTTTCCATTTATAAGCTCCTCTCCTCCTCTAAGCTCTTCTTTCTCTTCCCTTCTTTTTTTCCTTGGCATGTCATGTTGGAAACTGTCAGCGTGTCAGTGTACAGTGTGTGTGTGTGTGTGTGTGTGTGTGTAATATATTCCGTGGTGGTTCATGGAGGTTTCTATTCTTTCTTTAAACTAGTAATTAGAGTGTAAGAGGCTGCATAATCATTTCTGCTTCCAGGGCGTTTTTATACATTTTATTTTTTTCCTCTCAGCCTCGGGTTCATCCTGGTCTCCTGTAAACCCTCCTCACCTCAGCACTCCTCCTCCTCCTCCTCCTCCTCCTCCTCCTCCTTGCTCTTCCTCTCGGTTCTGTATTTATTTTTTAGATGTTATCAGGTGTGTGTGTGTGTGTGTGTATGTGTGTGTGTGTTTCCTGCACTCACTTCATCTTGCATGTCCTTCTCGACACCAGGTGCATTTAAACGTTTCTGAGTGCTGAAGGTCTAATGCACGAGTCTGTTCCTGTTACAGACGCAGGATAAAGCGCTGACGCTCGCTCGCTCTCCATCCTCCAGTGACTTGGACCCAGACGCCGTTACCTTATGCGTAGGATGGAGATCGATCTGATTTAGGGCGTTTATCAAGATTCCCCTAAATCGCCTGGCAGTTCGGGGTTTGGTCGGAAAAGGACGGATTAACAGGAAGCGTGGAGATATTATGGCGGGAAAAATGCACTTAAAGTAGGAGCGGATATCAAAGACGCCAGTGTTAAGTAGCACTCAATAATATTTATTCAATTCAGTTTTATTTTTATAGACCTTATGACCATTGATATTGTCACGGTTCAGCTTTACAGGAATGTTTATCAAGTTAAGAGGCGTGGCCTGAAGTTCGAAGTACGGTCAAATCATTCTGGATGGCGATAAAACTTTTAGGAGAACGAAGAACCTTTAATTATCCATTTAACCATTAAAGAACCCTCGAGGAACCCAATTTCACTTCTCTTTCTTATTTATTTATTTATTCACTCGTGTCTGTTAGACGCTTAGAAAATATTGAACTCATTAAAGGTTCTTTAAATGTACAACAGTACAATTCCAAGTGGAACACTTCGTTGGAGTTTTGCTAAAGAACTCGTAATTATCCAAAGAACCCTGAAGAACCCGGTGTCCTCTATTGGCATTGCTTTACATATTACAGACTTTTTAACAATAGATAGTGTTACAATTCAGCTTTACAGGACCATTTCTAAAGTTAGGAGGTATGGCCTAAAGCTAGGAGACGCCTTCTATGTTTAGGCCACACCTCCTAACTTTTCAAATAGTCCTGAAAAGCTGAATTGTGACAATTAGGTTAATTATGGGTTAGGGGTGTAAGTTAGAAGCATTATTGATGATGATGATGATGATGATGATGATGATGATGATGATGATGATGATGATGATGATGATGATGAACCATCTTCTTTTCTATTCTGTTATCTTTGCTTTTGTCTTCTTTGCTCCTCATGTAGAACTCATTAAAGGTTCCATGTAGAACCCACTGACGGTGTGTTGTGTTGTGTTGTCATAAAGTTGGACAAAAACCATTAGAGAACACCTGAAGAACCCACCGTCCTGTATTTTCACACAGCAGCTCTACGGACATGTTTGTGAGGTTAGGAGGCGTGGCCTAATGTTTTGAAGTTGTATGAGTTATATGTTAGTTTTGGGATTTGGATAAATAAAGCTTGAATAATATGAAATAAATAAAGCTTGGATTTGCTGTGATATTTTGATGCTTTGCACCTCGTGGAAGCGGTGGCTACGAGTTTCCTTTACCTTTAGTCCAAATCTAACAAACAGACTCTGAAGATTTCTTGGCTGATCGATTGCATTTGATGTAGCTTTTTATTTTTGGCTGAACTTTTGTTTTATGTGAAGAGGTACTTGTGAGCTGAATGGAGTTTGGAACGTTGCTGGAATTTTCTTCTCCAACTCCTTCCCATGGTGGTCGTATCCATCTGCTCCATCCACCCATCCGTCCATGCAGCACATTCCTGAATACATCCAGAGACAAAGTCTCTCATGAAGAAAAAATAAAACCTCCCACACACACACACACACACAGACACACACACACACACACACACACACACACAGTGGTGTCCAGTTCATGAGAAAGGATAATCCAGGGATAAAATGTCTTCTTCTTTCCCGAGCTGCTGCCAGTTTTATAGCCGAGCCACGCAGGCGTACCGCGTCAGCTGTTATCAGCCCGTCATTATGGATGCTGACAGAGAGGTACGCGGGGGAGGGTGGGAGAGACTGGTGGAGGGCGGTGGAGTCGGTGGTGAGGCGAGAGATGAGACGTCTGAAGAGTTAGGGCCCTATTTTCCCGCTCCCTAGCTCGATGCACCTTATTTGGAGCATGTTTACGGCTCTGGAGATTCGTTTGGGTTTGGGTTTTTTTTTTCCCCTTCTCCTGCATTTCGTGCTCACCAACGTCCCTCCGTTCCTCTAAAACCTTTCTCTCTGATTTACGGCTGTGGCGTCCCGTGATTAGGGCATGCATTAGGTTGAGAAAGAGAGAAAATGAAGCAGCCAGGAGGCCGGGATGGCTCTCCATGCTGGAGCTGGAGGTTATTAGCGACTCAGTGAATGGGAAAATCTCTCCAAGCCCATTTCTCTCTCTCTCTCTCTCTCTCTCTCTCTCTCTCTCTCTCTCTCTCTGGATAGCTGTAGCATCCAAGCAGGAGGTGATGAAAGAGCATCAAGCCAACACTTCAGCTGCTTAATTAGTGTAGCATGACATGGGTATCTTCATATGAGGAAAAGAAAACGATGCCATTGAGGAAGGATCATTGCACCAGTAAACACGTGGCAGATGTCAGGTCCATAACTGTGATCGCTTCTCGCTTTTTTAAATTAGCATTCTGTTTAGATTGAGGGGAAAAACAGCAATTTCTGTGTGTGTGTGTGTGTGTGTGTGTGTGGGTGAGAGAGAGAGAGAGAGTGCGTGACAAAATCTCATACCTCCAGCTACTAGATCACGCGGGACAGATGTGTGTGACTTGGGAAATGGCTTGCTGGGAGAACACTGGCGCTGCAATGTCTAATTAAATAAGAGCAAATGGGCTTACAACCTCTGTCGCTTAATTAGTCCCGGGCTACACCGCTACAGAACGAATTAATACATTCCAATTTCAGCCAAAGTCAATTAAACTTTGATTGTGATCACGAAACACTCCACACTCCGTCACTGAAAATGTTCTCAGTCTTTTTTTTTCTCCACAGGAACAAACTGAGCCTCGGCGCCTGGGATGAACCTCAGCGTGGGTGGACATATTAAGTGAACCAGCACTTCGTCCACTTCAAATCCACCCAATTTCCTTCCCAAGAACCGAAACGTCCAAGATTTAGGACGTAAAAAACCCCCAGACTCTGAGAAGGACGTCGGCGAGAGCAGACAGGATGTGGGACGGTTTCAGAGTTCAGGTGTTCTTCTTGTGTTTAATAGCGATGTTATGGATTACGGCGGCGTCCCGAGGCCCTCAGGAACACGGACATCGCCGCCATCTCGCTTCCTACAGACACCGAGAGAGACGAAAGGATGGACACGTGCTCCATCGCTCCAAACGAGGATGGGTTTGGAATCAGTTCTTCGTCATTGAGGAGTACACGGGACCCGATCCTGTCCTCGTAGGCCGGGTAAGAGACCGCACGTACCGTGAGATCTGTTTATTTTATTTTACATTCAAACTAAGCTCCTTAACGAGGGTTCTTTAAATAATTCTAGCTTTCCAGAGACAGCTTTTCATGATTAACGTTTATGGATCCTACACGGAATTAGGGACAGAACAAAGAACCTTTATTTTCCCCACATGTCGAAGATTCCTGCATGGTTTGATGTTATTTTCACATTCTTCATTAGGACACCACCACATGATGATGGATGTTAAACCCAGTACTAGAGCTGGAAACAGGAAACCAGTCCACATCTCCACAGGATTCACATCCCAACCATTACATCATGGCGTGGTGGTGTCCTCATCAGGTCCATAATAATAATACCAAGCACATAGGGCTTTTCACAGCAAACTGACAACGAGTAGACGCAAATTAGCTTTAACCTTTTAGCTTCATTAGATTGTTCACATTAGCAATGTTTGTGATGAACAAGTACAGCTGTGGTTTCTGTAGGTTCCTCGTCAGAACATTGATTCGGTGATATTTTTCCAAACCTCTGCATGTCTTCAAGCAAAGGAACGTGGGGTTATAGCTGACCTCATCATCTGTTGGTTCTAGTCCAGAAGCGTTTGTATGCTGGAACCAAACGAATTGACTTGAGAACCTGATTTTCTTCAGTAAATTCCGTCTGAACATCGATCACAAATTGAAGCAATATTATGTGAACAAAAACCCCAAATAATCCCATCCAATAAGAGACGGACTATTATTCCCAAACTCCAGCAGCTTTAGGTCAAGTCGTGACTCATTTCCAGGGCGGCTGTGTCTCAGTGTGTAGAGCGGGTTGTCCACTAATCCACTAATCGTAGGGTTGGTGGTTGGAATCCCGGCCCGGGTGATCCCATGCCGAAGTGTCCTTGGGCAAGACACTGAACCCTAAGTTGCCCCCGATGGCAAGCTAGCACCTTGCATGCAGCTCTGCTACCATTGGTGTGTGAGTGTGTCTCATTTGTAAGTCGCTTTGGATAAAGCATCTGCTAAATGAATAAATGTAAATGTAAATGTAATGTATGTAAATGTTTCCTCCTCTCTGTCTCTAGCTTCACTCCGATGTGGACTCAGGGGACGGTAACATCAAGTACATCCTCTCAGGTGAAGGCGCCGGAACCATCTTCGTCATCGATGATAAAACAGGCAACATCCACGCAACGAAGACGCTGGACCGTGAAGAGCAAGCGGAGTACACGCTCACCGCACAGGCTGTGGACCGAGACACCAACAAACCTCTAGAGCCTCCATCTGAATTCATCGTCAAAGTCCAGGACATCAACGACAACCCGCCTGAGTTCCTGCACGGACCGTACTACGCTCGCGTGGCTGAGATGTCCAACGTCGGTGAGTTCGAATTTCTCGCCTCATTTTTTACCATCGAGTTGAGACGAGGAAAAAAGAAACGACAGCGCCGTTTCCTCATGCATTATTCAAACGCAGCTGAAATCTGACCAGGAGAAAGTGAGCCTGAAGTTGTTGTTGTTGTTGTGCTGCACAAGCTTGTCTACCCGTGTGTGTGTGTGTGGTTGTTTATTTTTAACACTGTCTTCTCGCACAATACATCATCCCTAATGTGGCTGTGTCCGGAGGTAATGAGCTGTTACCCCACCGCACCACACCGCACACAGGGGGCAGTCTGGTTCGGGTCAGACTCAGACACGCTGCTCATTAGGGAATTACACTCCTTATTGATTATTTTGGAAATTATCAATAATCAATGATCCTGAAACGGAGACCGCCGACTACAGACGGCTCAGATTTGTCTCAATTGTCCGAGTTCTTAGTTCAGGAACCGTTTTATTTCACCAGTTATCAAAAACCGATAAACCTTCCCTCGGCCGCTGCTTATTATCGAACGGCTTGTTGTTTAAGACTGCTGAGACAAATCTAATGTTTATCCGTGTGGGGAATTCTCCTCTAAAAGCTCTCCGTGGATACGGATTGTATTTTTCTGTCCCGTTATCATTACATGTGTCGCCGAGATAAAAGGAAGGAGTAAAACCTTAACTTACACCGCAGCAGTTTACCAACAATTACAAAGAATGACACTTTTTATGCATTTATCATTACATTTAATATAGTAGAACATTCTCAGTCCGTAGTGTATGAATGTGTGTATGAATGTGTGTGTGTGAGTGTGCCCTGTGATGGACTGGCACTCTGTCCAGGGTGTAACTCCGCCTTGTGCCCGATGCCTCCTGGGATAGTGACCCTGAAAAGGAGTAAGCGGTTGAAGATGGATGGATGGATGGATGGATGGATTCTCAGTCCGGAAAACAGCTTTACTTCTGACTGACACTGGAGACTCCTTCCATTAACATTAAGGAAATATGTTATTTGTCATTATGGGAAACTTCACGTTTTTAGTACGTTTATGTACGGGTCACTAGATCATCATGCCGTGGGTAAAGAGATGTAGCTAGCTTTTAGCCTTACACTCCTTCATTGGAGTTTAAAATGAGAACAAGAGACTGGAATTAAATGATTTAAATATTTAATGATTATAAATGATTTTTATAATTTTATTTAAAACTTCTTGGTGTCTGGAATCTTTAGTGAATTCATGTGGATCATGTTCTAGCGTTAGAGAACCTGCATATCCGTAGCGTTTAGTGTCGGTGTTATTGATGTGATGATGGCGTGATGATGTGATGATGGCGTTTGGTTCTGATGATGGTGTGATGATGTGATGATGGCGTGATGATGTGATGATGTGATGATGACGTTTGGTTCTGATGATAGCGTTT
>JAFFST010046928.1:6488-18781 GCA_022414735.1 Noturus placidus
AATCAGGCCTGGGTGTGGCTAGAGAAATTGAACTCAGGTGTGGACAACCACAGTTATAGTAAGGGGGGCAATCACTTTTTCACACAGGGCCATGATGGTTTGGATTTTTTTTCACCTTTAATAATAAACACCTTCATTTACAAATTGCATTTTGTGTTTACTTGTGTTGTCCTTGACTATTGTTTAAATTGGTTTGATGTTCCGAAACACTTAAGTGTGACAAACATGCAAAGGAACAGGAAATGAGGAAGGGGGCAAACACTTTTTCACACCACTGTATACTGATCAGTATTTACTGTATCAACTGGCGAACAGTAGGTACTGAATTGAATGCAGTAGGTCCTGTCACAGCATGCAATTTTGGGCACAGCCATGGGCTTCATGGAGATGAAGAGTAAATAATTTAATAGTATAAATTGTGACATTTACTGAATTGTTGAGCTTTCACAACCACTTCTATTTCAGGGCAAGCTATGAAATTAATTGTTCCGCAAGGTGGTGCCCAGGGAGTTAATGTACAAGATCAATGCTCAAATTTGTTGGGGTTGAAGCATTTTCCACAAGCATGAGAGCTATGATGCATTGTATTCACATCAAGGAGTGAAGTAAACATCAGACATGGCTGCTGAGCTTTCTAGGAAGAAAAAAGGTAAGGTAATTTGCTGCATCATCACAGCAGGAACAGAAATGGAAAGAAGGATCAGTTGCACAGCACCTGAAAGGGGAAGAGTGTGCATGTCTGCTATGTTAGAACACAGGTGAAACAGTTGACAATGGGCAGGAGCTGTTACCAATAAGACAACAGAGTAAAGAAATGAAGTTTAGAAAAGTTTAGTAAAGAAAAGTTTAGTACAGCTGCCTTACATAAAGAGAAAATCCTAATGCAGTCTCAGTGGCTGTTTTGAATTCGCTATGCTTGATGGTCCCCTTGAGTGGATCATCATGATGATCAGAATGTAACATGCAGAATGTGCAGGTTGGTGTTTGACCCAATTTGTCCCAAATGCTTCACAAAGCGAATCCTGGGTGGGCTTGGCTGGCTCAAGTACAATTGTCAGAGAGCAGGTTCTGCAGTTAATGTATGACATCACTGCTCTCTGTTATTGTCTGGAGGGATGCATTATCCAGATGCATAATCCCTATGATGACTGATTTGCAGCCACAACTAGTTACAAAGGAATCTGCTTTGGTGGTCCAGAATTTAAGGAAGTAGAAAGGATCCATAATTCTATACCAAAAATGTGATGCAACATGGTCTTTTTCAGTGTTTGGTCATAGTCAAAGGTGATGACGTGTATTTATTATTTGTACTCAACAATATAAGGGGTCACATGATTTCCATGATTTCTGAAGGGAACCACTCCGTCAATCATCGAACCATGACTACATATGTAACCTTCTGTTTTGGAAGGAATATTATGTTACTAAAAACTAGTTGGTCATGATGAGCAGTGATATTTAGAAAACTCACTTTCAAAGATCCTTGTAACCGTTGTAACTGACGGATCCCCTTCAGTGACTCTCCTAACTGTGGTGAATTTTGGTTCCTTAACCACAGGCTTGGTCTCAATCAGTTTGGTGAGCTTGAACTCAGTGATCACATGATCTTCCCCCACAACCACTCTGTCCACTTTTGGGCCAGTTTCAGTTACTTGAGTAACTTTATTAATAATGGGCTTAGTTTCGATAACCTTGATTTCAGGACCTAGAACAAGAAAGCAGAGATTAAAGAAAGATTATTTCATCTCTGATCTCATTAATTCAAATTTTACGGAAGTTTTTACCAGTGCAACAAAATCTATATTTCAGAGTCTTGGTGGTACTTTACGATTTTTACAGATTCGTCACAATTTTAATGTAACTGAAAAAAATGTATTGGAGTCTTGCTCATTGATCTTATTAAAAATAAACAGCAATTCTCACCAATAATAATATTCATAAGCAAAGCGAAAACACACTATTTGGCCTTGGTGCAAGCAATTTAAATTTACTAAAAACATCTGCTGTTTTGTTAGCAGTGTTGAAGTTCCGACTGGGAAAAAAAAAGTGGAATTACAGAATGTCTGCATAGTTGCTGGGAGTATTTCCTATCAATAGTTTTAAGAGCAAAAACACAGGTTTCCAATAAAAGAGGAACCCTATTCATCTTTTCACTATTTCTAGCTTATGATTATGGAGTGATAAGTGAAATAATCATCTTATCTTAACTGCGTTAAATGGTGTTCTTGGGTCAACCTTTTTGCCATGTGCTACATCAGAATGCATATTTGCCATTGAAATGCTCTTCTTTGTTGAGAGCCATTCTTTCTTTGGCAAAAGCACTGTAATTTGATTCTTACACTGTAAATTGAACTCTTGAGTTAATAACAAGTCCTCAGTAGTCAGGATTAGTGCCGTATTCAGGGGAGCAAGTCCTCTCCTGTCATCATTACTTCATCAAAAGCCTAAAGAGCTTTAATTTGCTTAGTGGTTTCCTGAGCAGATGCCCAAGAGAATGGCAGCCAATATCAGGCATTTTCCAGTCCAGCACAACACATTGTGTTGAGTTCTTTTGTTCCTGTGCCTTTGGGTTATATCAATAATATCACACTCACAGTACTGCCAAAGGGCAAAAGGCTACTGTTGATAGGAGAAATATAATTGATATAAAAACACATATAATAGTGCTTAATAATGTATTTGCAACCAAATATGAATACAGATCTGATCTGTATATAAAATATTTATTTTTTATTTATTTGTTTGTTTATTTGTTTGTTCAAAAGCTTGCCAGCCTCAGACTAGGTGTGTGTAACAAGATACCACAAGACAATGGGCAAAACAAAGAAGTCACATGACAAAAAAGTAGCATATCTCTAATATGCATAAACTCTCAGTTAAGAGCAAGACCATTACAAGTCCAAGTACATGTGGCAGTAAGTCAAGTACAGGTGAATACAGAAAGAGAAGAGATGAGTTCGTAATATAATTTCCATATCCCAAATATTATTTATATAATTTTCATACTCAGAATTTCAGTGAGCCTTTATGCATTGTGGATTAGGACATCATCATGGAATAATTGTAATGCTTATGACCCCCCCCCCACACACACACACACAAACACTGAATTCAAATGTGAACAACTTCAGTAGTAGATTGTTAAGAGACCATAATGTCATCCACTTATGTGGAACAGAGCTCAACAATACATGCACCATGATGGAGTCCATTACCTGTTTCAATAACGTGAGTGGTGATAAATCTCTCTGCAAAAATATTTAAAAAAAAATGGTTAATATACAGGAATGTATCTGTCATAATAATAATATTAATACATTAACCTTAGATTAGCCTTTACTGGAGCCTGACTGATTTCCAGAGCTCTACTTACAATGAGAGATGAACGTAAACTCCTCGTATATTGATAATTTAGGTAAGTATAACCTGTGGATATATGGTTTCTTAAAATGGATATGTAAACTATTTTATTGCAGTATGGCAGCTGCAGAGCTTCATTATTGTGGCATTAACACTGTTCTGCACCAGACAAGTGGTCATGCTGACATTAGAAGGAACTCACTAATGAAGGTGAGTGGAATCTCCCTGTAGGTGTATCCATTAACAAACTAAAAGATAAGCAGACAGACAAGGCAAGCAAACATATTGAAGAAATGTGGGGAAATTAATGTCAATAAGAATATGTACTGTAACTCATAACTGCATAGAGGATTCTACTGTATTAGATTTGGCTGCTATTTATTTGTACCTTTATCTGTATGTACTTAATGAGCTTCCTCAGCAGATAAAGCAGATCCTCATGGCCTACTGGTAGATCTGGCAAGAAAAGTAAATAGTTTCTCATTCAAGTTCAGTTTATTTCTTTCTTACACTTGGCAGTGATTAAAAGTAAGTTTGCAAAATACATGACAGTAGTTGGCAAGCATACTGTACTTGGCAGTACACACAGCTGTAGTTTCAATATACTGTGCAAAATTCAATGCCTGCCAACTATTGTTTTAGGTCACAGAATACAAGAAACACAGGCATGGAACATTTTGCAGGACAAATCTGGATAAGTATTTAATTCTTTCCAAAGATTCCAAGTTAAAACCAAAAAAGTAAAGAGTAGTAATTTGCTTATTAATTATAGGTGTAGTTAGTGAGCATCTAGCAGGTATCTGCATTGGGGAATTAAAATATGTCAGGTTGTGGCTTAATCCAGCATTACTATCAAATATATTGCAGCAGTATAATAACAAACCTATCATTTTAACTTTGATTGCAGTTGAGAATGTGCCCAGGCTTGTGTCCAGTAAGTACTCTCAAAGGCTATGTGGAAGTGACTCCCAGCTGGTGGGTCTCTGGGCAGCTGTTTGTGTGCTTTAGAGCCAGGTAAGCTTGTTGTATAAAATTAAAAAAACTGGACAAGTATACTTGAAGCAGAAAGACTTCTTCCAGGAGGCGGTTTTGGACCGGTCTCACCGGTCTCTTCAGCCGAAGCCCAAGCCTGATGAACGACCATGAGCTATTGTGTGCAGACTCCACTATCACAGTGACTGTGTGGATATTTTACTCCGTGCGATAGAGCTCCAGCGGATTAAAGTGAGGAATTTGATTATTTCCGTTTTTCCTGATTATACACCTAAGATAGCTCGGGCTCGAGCTGCATTTAATGAGGTTCGGCGTCAACTTTGTGACACACTCACACACACACACACACACACACACACACACTCACACACACTCACACTCACACTCACACTCACACTCACACTCACACTCACACTCTCTCACTCTCACACACACACACACACACACACACACACACTCACACACACTCACACACTCACACACTCACACACTCACACACACTCACACACACTCACACACTCACACACTCACACACACACTCACACACTCACACACACTCACTCAATCACACACACACTCACACACCAATGGTAGTAGAGCTGCCATGCAAGGCACTAACTTGCCTTCGGGGGCAACTTGGGGTTCAGTGTCTTGCCCAAGGACACTTTGGCATGTGGCGTCATCCAGGCCGGGAATCAAACCGCCAAACCTACGATTAGTGGACAACCTGCTCTACCGACTATGCCACAGCCGTCTTCTGGTGTCCAGAAGGACTTTATTTCAGCAGAGGAGGCAGGAGAATATGTGAAACTCTTGATATCAGGATGAACTGTATAACCTGCACAGCGGCGTTTTTGTTTTTTTTTTTTTTGTTTTTTTTTAAAGTTAAGGACATTATATGTTATTGTGTGCAGACTGTTAATCAGATTTGAAGTCAGTAGGGGATTTTTCTCTTACCGAAATCCTTAGTTTTGGTAAGGGTTGGTTAGTTCAGCGTTCTTTCCGAGAGGTTGTCTCAGTGTGGAGAACTTTTGGTTTTAGGGGGATACACTGGTATCTCCTTTGGGTTATGGAGACTTTGGGTGTTTTTATGTTTAAGGTTTTTTTTGGGGAGGGGAAATCACTGGCTCTAATTGACAATTTATATCCCTATGGTTTACTTTATTAGATGGTTAGTAGTAATATTGATCCCAGCACAGTTAGGACAGGCACGCCGTTTAAGATTTATTAGTTGGAACGTCATAGGTATGGGTAATCCTGTTAAGAGATCTAAGGTTTTTATATATTTTATATATTTGAAACTTTTAAAAACTCTGATATAGTATTTTTACAGGAGACTCACCATTGTATTAAAGATCATAGGTTATATTGCCCTTGAGTCTTATGCCTGTTGGGTTTTATAATATTTATACTATAATATTTGTAACCATCATGTGCCGAGGTGATGGGGGTATGACAATGAATCTTGTGTAAATGAACCACATGTAAAATTACATAGAAATGAATCATATATAAATGAATCATATATAAATCTTGCTTGGGGGGTATGTTACTGGGGTTAAAAGTTTGATTCTGTATGGATTTATGAAAATGAATCATATGTAATTAAATCACATGTACATGAATCATAAGTAAATTAATCAAATGTAAACTTTCCTGGGTGGGGTGGGAGGGGCTGTTATTGGAGTAAAAAATGTTAATTCTGTATTGATATATTTTGTTGTAATCTGAAAAGTGTATGAGAATCAATAAAAATTGTTATGTTTAGTAATGGAAGTAAAAAAAAAAAAAAAAGAAAGAAAGCCTTCTACCATTAAATGTAATTCCATGCTTTTGTAGCTACCAACTGCGTGGCATTTAGAGGAGTGGTCCCCGTTAGTTTAAAGGAAACCAGAGGAAGTAGAATGGACGTTTATGTATGTAACCATTGTTCCATGTCTACATGGAGGCCCATCAGGCTACCTGAGTCATTTGGGTTTATAAGAATGTCCAGACAATTACCACGACATAAAAGGAACCTTTTTTGGGCTTGGAATGAGGGGTCATAATCATCAGGTGACAACTTTACTGAAACAGGATTACTCAATTTTTACTATACTAGATTCCACTCAGTCATAGAACCATGGTTACACACTTAACCTTCTGTTATTTTACCTTTACTTTTTTTAGAACATCTTGCCGTGATGCATGTCTTCCTTCAAGATACAAGACTCTTCTTTGTACTGACACTCAGGAGGTAAACCGACTGATAGTGGATGACATAAGACCTACCACTTAACCAAATATATATATAAGCACTAAAAAAATAAAAGTCTAGACATGTGTTTTTGTTGCTGGACAAAAGTATTGGACCAACTCTATCAGAGTTTTACTTTGATTGTATTTTTACATCGAGATTTATTCGGACAAGCATTAGGCAATGAATTTGTTGGAGAGTGGAAAGCACTTCTGTAAGTCACCCTCTAAAAGGATGCATGCCAACTGCTGTGAATGTAAATTTAATTGTAAATGCGTGTTCACTTACCTGCAGGATAGAGCAAGTTCTTCACTACGTGAACCACTCCATTGGAGGCCATGAGGTCATTATCTTTCACATTCACTGAGTTCACATTAATGGAATTATTAACCTGAAAAGACAGGAATGCATTAATTGCATTTAATATAATAACTATATACATACCCTTAAGAACTTTACAATATAAAGCTGATAAAGTGATTCAGATGATAAATATTAGGACAGAAGACATTGTAATATTTTAGTGTAGATCAATCATTCAATTGAACTAAGACATTACAAGGCCAAAGAACTGAGAAGGGCATTAAGAGGTATTCTGCACCATAATACGAGAACAAGCATATACTATAGAACTCAGACTTCTGTTTATTATTGACATTATAAGAAGCTATGTTGTTATTTATTTTTTTTTAAGACAAGTACTCAAATAAGACATACTGGACCTGTATGTAGAAACACATAGCACAACAAGAAATTGTTTTTATTTTTGGATAGTGTCAAGTTTCATGATGTGAGGAAGTTCAGATGGATGCAATTGCAGTTAGGACAGTTTTATTTAAGAGACACAGGCAGTAAATCCAAAAATGTGATCCATAAGAGTAATCCAAAACAGGCAATAGGTCAGGTGATCGGCAAACAGGCAATAACGGGCTAGGCAGGAATCTAGGTCGAGGTCACAAAAAAAGGGCCGATATACCAAATGTTTGCCCACTAACAAAGAAGTGATCAGTCTATAATTTTAATGGTAGGTTTATTGGAACAGTGAGAGACAAAATAACAACAACAAAAAAATCCAAAAATACGCATGTCAAAAATATTATAAATTGATTTGCATTTTAATGAGGGAAATATGTTTTTGACCCCTCTGCAAAACATGACTTAGTACTTAGTAATGACTTAGTAATTACTTGATATTTTCAATGCCCTGCCTGAGGGAAGGAGGTTCTCACCCAAGATTTGACGGTACATGGCCCGGTCCATCGTCCCTTTGATGCGGTGAAGTTGTCCTGTCCCCTTAGCAGAAAAACACCCCCAAAGCATAATGTTTCCACCTCCATGTTTGATGGTAACGATGGTGTATTATGGGGTCATAGGCAGCATTTCTCCTCCTCCAATCATGGTAAGTTGAGTTGATGCCAAAGAGCTCCATTTTGGTCTCATCTGACCAGAACACTTTCACCCAGTTGTCCTCCGAATCAATCAGATGTTCATTGACAAACTTCAGACGGGCATGTATGTGCTATCTTGAGTTGTTTTCTTGGTGACTATGGTCCCAGCTGCCTTGAGATCATTGGTGAGATCCTCCTGTGTAGTTCTGGGCGGATTCCTCACTGTTCTCATGATCATTGCAACTCCACGAGGTGAGATCTTGCATGGAGCCCCAGGCCAAGGGAGATTGTCAGTTCCTTTGTGTTTCTTCCATTTGCGAGTAATCGCACCAACTGTCGTCACCTTCTAACCAAGCTGCTTGGCAATGGTCTTGTAGCCATTCCAAACTTGTGTAGGTCTACAATCTTGTCCTGACATCCTTGGAGAGCTTTTTGGTCTTGGCCATGGTGGAGCGTTTGGAATCTGATCTTTCTGATTCTGATTGGAATCTTTCTGATTGAGAGGGGGTCAAACACTTTATTAAAATGCAAATTAAAATGCAAATTCCCTCATTAAAATGCAAATTAATTTATAACATGGGTTTTTCTGGATTTTCTTCTTGTTATTCTGTCTCTCACTGTTCAAACAAACTTACCATTAAAATTATAGACTGATCATTTCTTTGTTAGTGGGCAAACGTACAAAATCAGCAGGGGATCAAATACCCCCCGTATATCTACATTTACATTTATTCATTTAGCAGACGCTTTTATCCAAAGCGACTTACAAGTGCACTCTCATATACCAATGGTAGCAGAGCTTCCATGCAAGGTGCTAGCTTGCCATCGGGGCAACTTAGGGTTCAGTGTCTTGCCCAAGGACACTTCGGCATGGGATCACCCGGGCTGGAATTCGAACCACCAACCCTACGATTAACGGATTACTGGACAACCCGCTCTACCAACTGAGCCACAGCCACCCCTTCTACTCTAATATTCCGTGCCGTGTGCTGGTAAGCACAGGGTATATAAGCAAACATTATCAGCGTCTACATCGTTAGTAGCTGAGGGCAATACAGAACACGTGAAAACATAGCCAATAACAGAAACTGGAAGGAGACATTACCGAAACATAAACAAAATACACGTGTTGAAATGTCAACAATGTCAACATCGGAAAAGCAGGTGCTCGCGCATTCGCACTTAGAGCATGCTGCTTCAAGGGGGAATCATGACAGATAGAAACATGAAGGCAAGAGAATCTTCTGGGAGATGATGCATAATGGGTGTTTTAGTGATGACAGCTTATTGCCAGGAAGGCAGATATTTATCAGTGTGTCAGCGTGGACAGACTTAACATGCAAACACATACACACACACACGCACACACACACACACACCACACACACAAGTTATGAGGTAGGAAATAAGATTCTGCTACAGTTAAAACAATTGTAAATAATATTTAGTGTTTAGTCTACAGAAACATGATATTTCAACAAATAGAACTTTGCCAAGTGTTTCCAAAAGATTCATGTGACTTATTGACTTTAGTTACACATTTTACAAAGGGGAGGTTTTGATGCTCAGGTCCATTAAGGATCTCTGCCAAAAGTAGGGACAATGGCTTATTTTTATTCCCTCTGGAATTTGCATATTGTAAATGAAATATATAATATGTAGCACGAACCGAATGCTTTCTCTGAGGTGTACAGGACCATGAGTTTTGTCTGATATTATAGTAAAAGAAAGCTCACTGCTTGTCAAGGATTTCCATTTTCAGATTAACAGTATTTTATATACTTTGGGAAAAAAAAAACCAATACAATAATTTCATAACAAATTTTCACTTGAGTCAAAAGTAGAATCTTTAAAATATTTATATGATTTTTGAGGTTTTTTTTTTTTGAGTTTGCATGGACTCCACAAAACCTTATGATCCATTTTAGATCAAGTCCTTCAGAATGTCGTTGTCACATATTTAATGTAATGAAGGTTAGGACTGATGCAAGTGCAGATAAGAGCTTTTAAAAAAGAGAGGGAGGCAGACAAATCCAAATCATGAGACAATAATGTGGTCAGAAACAGGCAAGGCATGACACGAGAACACGAATCCAGAAACGAGATCAAAAAACATGAATCAAAATGAGGAACAGTGTACAAACGCTTGTTATGGTGATAACACTCAATATATTGCAAAGAGTGATAGCCTTGAAAGTCCTTTTAAACTGTGGTGTAATCGTGTGTGAGATTGGATGCAGGTGTGCGTGATTAGAACGAATGAATGTTCTGGGAATTGCAGTCCATGGAGGCCAAGTTTTTAGGGCGCAGTTCCAGATGAGAAAGGTAGTCACTGGTTTGCTGAGACATGACAGAACATCCAACTCCCCTCCCTTGGTGGTCCAGGCCCTCTGGAAAAAATGTCAGCTAAACTGGGAGACTGAGTGGCATCCTCAGCTGAGCAGGAAGGCAGAGCGGCGTCCTCAGCGGGGCAGAAAGGCATAGCTTCTTTCTCAAGCATGAGGAGAACTTGGTTGTCCATGTCAGCAGGCTCATGTCATGATGTCGGCTTCAGGTGTGAGCAGAACCTGGTTGGTCGTCACATCGGCTTTAGGCGTGATCAGAACCTGGTTGTTTATGATGTCAGCTTCAAGTGTGTGCAGAACCTGGTTGGTCGTGATGTCGGTTTCAGGCATGAGGAGACCATGGTTGGTCGGGTCATTAACCTTGGACTGGAACTTGGTGTGGGAGGTCGCCTCGTCGATATCAGAATGGAACTTGGTGTAGGAGGTTGCCTCGTTGATATCAGACTGGAACTTGGCGTGGAAGGACACATCATCGATCTCAGACTGGAACTTGGCATGCAAGGTCACATCGTCAATCTCAGACTGGAACTTGGCATGGAAGGTCCGCTCGTCAACCTCAGACAGAAACAGGTCTTGGGAGGCCATCTTTTTGACCTCAGACAGAAACTTGGCTTGGGTGGACGTCTCTTCATCCTCAGACATGGACTTGGCTTGAGAGGTCATCTCTTCGACCTCGGACAGGAACTTGGCTTGATGATGGAGCTCTAGAGATGAGACATCCTTGTGGGTTTCCTTCTGGAGCTTTGGGGCGGAGGTCACCATGGTGACCTCCGGCTGGAGCTCGGCAGCTGAGACCACCTCATGGGTCTCAGGTTGGAGCTCTGGAAATGAGGTCGCCACATTGACGTCCAATTAGAGCTCTGTCGGGGAGACCAGCTCATGGGTCTCATGCTGGAGCTCTGGGGATAAGATCGCCTCGTGGGTCTAATGGAGCTCTGGCAAGGAGGTCACCATGTTGACCTCCAACTGAGGTCACCATGTTGACCTCCAACTGAGGTCACCATGTTGACCTCCATCATCTCTTAAAATATAATAGAAAAGAAGATAATAACTATTGTTCGTGCTTTGGACACCAGTAGTTTCATTCTTCCAGCTGCAGTTTAAATGTGCAAATTGTATAAATCCTGTATAAAAGCTATGGCAGTAGCTAGCAAATAGCCACCTAACCAATCAATGGTTTGTATGAGAAAAATAAATAAATTGTGTATGAGATGTGGATATGTATTTTTATGCAAATCCAAACATGAATCAACGCACAGAAAGGACTTGCAAGTTGTTGCCCTGGATGGTCTTGAGCAGATTGGTCACTCCACCTTCTAGTCCTCCATTAATGACGATGCCACTGCTGAAATGGTAGAGCAGGATTGTTCTCAAAATGTTCAAGTCACCTAAACAGAAGGGTTTAAAAATATTACTCATTTAGGTAAAAACAAAATCTAGCTTTCCTGTGATGGTTAATACAACAGTTTCAACATAATTGTATGAAAAAGAAATAGGTTTACTAGTGAGAAGTTTCATGTCATCCTCTGACATCTCCTTGAAAGCTTCATCAGTTGGAGCAAAAATTGTGTATGACCCCTCTTGCTTTAGCATCTCAGTCAGTTCTGCTTCCTCAATCAACTTCAGGAATATTCTGTAACATTCCAGGCAATAATTTCCTTAATTACTTTTATGTATTTGAGAAGTTTGGAGAAAGAAAACAAAAAAAGACAAAAATTATTTTGATAATAAATGGATCCAGTATGGTCCCACTTTAAATTAAGTGTCTTTAATAACATTGTAGTTGCATATAACTATAGATGTGACTATAATGACACTCTTCCACCAGACAGTGGAGCCAGGACATACAGTGGTGTGAAAAAGTGTTTGCCCCCTTCCTCATTTCCTGTTCCTTTGCATGTTTGTCACACTTAAGTGTTTCGGAACATCAAACCAATTTAAACAATAGTCAAGGACAACACAAGTAAACAC
>JAFFST010046930.1:36958-50329 GCA_022414735.1 Noturus placidus
ATTATAAAACTGTACCCAGGGCCCCGCCCATAGTGACCTTTACACAAGAAAAGTTAAGCAACATTATACCATCACATGGGACGGGTGTTACACAATTGGAGGCACCACTGGGATATTACTTACCTTTTTCCAGTGAACTGATAACTCCCAGTAACAATTTTGGTAACCTTGTGAATAAGCAGCAACTTATTTTAGCACGTCGCAAATATGGCCAGCAAAACTTGCAGTCCATCACAGCTTGAGTTGGTAAATTGGTGCAGAGGAGAGGGTGTAGATGTTGAACATGCTCTGTTATTATATGGAATACCAGAAAGTACCCCAGTTGCCACTATAGAGACAGCAGAAGCAATCAAAGTATTGGGCAGAGTCAGAGTAAGAGGTAAAATGTTTCACTCTCAGCATCAATTCCTAATGGTGTTATGTGAGTGACGTGAAGTGATTGACCCCTCTAAGATAACATCAGAGGTCATGCCGATAATGGGTGGTGACGCATGGAGCACGTTGCTCTACAAAGCACCTCCAGATACTGGCAACTCAGATGAGTTTATGGAGAAATTGCACAGACTGTTACAGAGTGAGGAGAAAACAATGGGCAATATCCAGCAATTGGGTACCCCAAATGTAACTGAGGACAGTAGCACTGAAGGTATCATCCGCGCAGTTGGTGATATATGGAGCAGAACCAGCAAACCGCTAGACAGTGGCGTTTACAGACGATTAAGGACTTTCTCTGGAGTCAACCCCACTCCCGCAGGAGAAGAATGTCTAGACAACTGGCTGGAGCAGGTCAAAGTTCTGGTAGAGGAAGGTGAATGCTCCAACAAGTAAAAGCGCAGAAGAATAATTGAGAGCCTTAAAAGTCCAGCCTTAGAGATCATCCAGGCAGTACGTATGACTGATTCAGACGCCAGTCCTATTGCATATATCCAGGCCATAGAGAGCATCTTTGGTACATCAGAGTCAGGGGAAGATCTCTACTTATTTTTCAGATCGCTAAGACAGCAGCCTGGTGAGAGGTTATCAGAATTCCTGCAAAGACTAGAAAGGTCCCTCATCAAAGCAGTGCAAGGTGGTGGCCTACCCGTTAGAACAGCTAACAAAGCTAGAATTGAACAGCTGATCCCAGGTTCAACCTCCGACCTCATGTTACTCCAATTAAAGGTTAGGGAGCGGAGAGATGATCCCCCTACTTTCTTGCACCTGTTGCAAGAAATCCGTGAAGAAGAGAGCTGCCAATCTGTTAGACACAGCCTACGAGCACCCATGTGCCGCCCACAAGTGCGCGCAGTACAAGCAGAGAAAGAAATGGAGCCTGAGTTGGAACACCAGAGACAAATTCAGGTGGGTGAGCAAGCTAACCCCAAGCAGTTGCCACAACCTGATCAACCAAAGAGTGGTCCGAAGGAAAAGAGAAGACAGCAAGCTGAGTCGCACAGACCAATACACAATGCCCCGTATTGATAACGTTTTGGACTGCCTGTCAGGCAGCAAATGGTTCTCGGTGTTGGATCTGAGAAGTGGCTATTACCAGATCCCCATGGCTGAGGAAGACAAAGAGAAAACAGCATTTATCTGTCCCCTCGGATTCTACCAGTTTGAGCGCATGCCACAAGGAATTACTGGCGCGCCTGCGACGTTTCAGCGGTTAATGGAGAAGGCCGTTGGAGACATGAATCTCCTCCAAGTCCTTGTGTATTTGGATGATATTATTGTCTTTGGAAAAACACTTGAAGAGCATGAGCAGCGCCAAGGTACTGGATAGACTAGAAGAAGTTGGCTTAAAAGTCTCAGTTGACAAATGTCAGTTTTGTCAGCCTCAAGTAAAGTATGTGGGTCATATTGTTTCTGAGTCTGGGATTGCAACAGATCCTGAGAAAGTGGCCGTAGTGGAACACTGGAGAGAGCCCACCGACCTACGATCATTGAGGTCATTTCTTGGATTTTGTGGATATTACCGCAGATTCATCGCCAACTACTCTGCTATTGTTCGGCCACTTACCGAACTCACAAAAGGCTATCCGCCAACTAGGCGTGAGAAGAAGGCCAAGAAGACCCAGCCGACCAAAACCTATTTTAAAGAGTCTGAGCCGTTCGGAGAACGCTGGGACCAGGCTTGTCTGGATGCTTTCAGAAAGATCATTAAGTGCCTGACTCATGCCCCTGTCTTGGCATTCGCTGACCCCACTAAGCCTTATATTTTGCATGTAGACGCCAGCATGAATGGGCGACGTCTTGAACCAGGAGCATCCAAAGGGTCTCAGACCAGTAGCTTTCGCCAGCCGTAAACTTAGTGTGTCGGAGCAGAATTACCCTGTGCATCAGCTGGAGTTTTTGGCGTTAAAGTGGGCCGTTGTGGACAAGTTTCACGATTACATGTACGGCGCTAAGTTTACTGTTAGGACTGACAATAACCCATTAACGTATGTGCTTACAACTGCCAATCTTAATGCAACGGGACATTGCTGGCTTGCTGCATTGGCCACTTACGATTTCAACATTCAGTATCGCCCTGGCCGCCACAATATTGATGCTGACCTGCTCTCTCGGCAGCATGCCCCAGGAGAGGATACAGCTTGGACCAACTTCCCAACCACAGGCATTAAAGCCATCTGCAGGCGAGCCTGTGTCAGGGAAGCACCAGATGATCCACCCAGACTGGCAGAACAGCTAGGATGTTGCCCGGATGAAAAGAGAATTGCAGAATGCCTATAAATTGGCAACCGAAGCAGCTACAAAGAGTCACTTGAGAAATAAGGCACACTATGACCAACATGTAAAAGAACGGCTGCTAGAGGAAGGTGACAGGATCTTCATTCGGAATGTTGGGCTGACAGGAAAACATAAACTGCGAGACCGCTGGAAGGCGACACCGTATGTTGTGCTGGAGCAGTTGCCTAACTTGCCTGTGTACAAGGTCGGACCGGAGCATGGGTCTGGCGCTGTGAAGATTCTACACCGTGACCAGCTGTTACCCATAGGTTATCTTGTCAGGATGTCTAGCCCGCCCGAAGAGACGAGACCTGCTAAGACTCCCGTCACCAGATCCAGACACACACGTCAAGAACATAGAACATCCAGAACTGTTGTCCCAACAGTGGGAAGTGATTCAGATTCCGAGTTTGAAACGGGCTATAATCCTTGACTTTTCTATGCAGATGTGGAGAGGAGATATTTTTCCGGACCCCACCAAAACTCTGGAGCTCATGAGAGCCCAGATATTCTAAAGGACCCCCCGGCTAGTGAAACAGATGGCGAAGGATTCCCTGAGTGCCCTAGACCCACTAGCCTGGAATCTGACCCAGAGAAGATGAATGATGAAGCTGTTAACGAGTTGGGTATAGAAGAGGGAGAAAGCTCAGCCCCTGTCCATGAAACAATGGGTGAGGAATCTTGTAGTACCCAAAAGTCCCAGAGAACAGTGAAATCAGTCATACGCTTGACCTATGACCAGCTTGGTAACTCTTCTAGTGAGCCTGTTACCATCATGCATCATGGGATGGTCATTCAGTTTGATCTCAAGCCACAACACCAAATTGTCAGAGAGTCTGTAAAAAGGGCATATCCTTCAAAGTGAAGGAAAAATCTCAGGTGTCAGATGAGGACATCTAGACAGTCAGAAGGGGGAGGATGTAGCCCAGGTTAAAATACCTTTGCTAGTAAAATATGTATATATAGTTTATTAAAAGGTTAAAATGTTTAAATAAGGTTTCAGAATGTTAAGATGGTTGAATGTTGTAGTTTGTTGAGTGTGTATAGTTTGTATGATGTGTACAGGAGAGAGCACATGCTAGAAATGTGACAAACTAAGTTGATGAACCGGTGACATGTCAATCGTTGATTTTCTGTACCCTGATTGGAATGTATACCCTGACAACCAATCCAAATTCATTCCCAAGTAAAGGGGTGGGACAAAAATGGTAGCTGACTCAGATCTCAGACATCGGAGCACAGAGAGAGAGACATTGTACGAGAGCAATTTGTTCCTAACCTGTGGTTGACGACTAGCTACCTTGAGTGTTGGACTTTTTGTGATCTACAAGAGGAAATGTCAAGCTTGTTAATGTTTTTTTTTTTTTTTTTTCCGTATGGTGACTGAATGTTACTGTTGCCTGAAAACCGAGTATATATATTAAAAGCATGGAAAAAAGTGCAAGATCTACGTTGTGGTCCTAAGGTCTCATTAACCATTAGCGACGCTAGTAGCACCAATGGTTTTGTGATTTTATTTGTAGCCCTCTTTGCAAGCACTGCATTTGAAGTAATTGATAAATCTGCTGAAACTGCCTTTCCTTTTAGACACATTCCTTTTGAACCCCGAAACAGCAGAGAGCGATTTTTTTTTAATTTATTTATTTATATATTTATTTATTTTTTGGTAAATGAGTCTGCAGACGGAGGGAACAATTTGCCTAAGTGCAGTAAAGAATAAATCTCTCGTTCACAAGAACACAGAGGGGGTAAAAACAACATTAACTCTCAGCATCCATTCTGTTGTAGCTGAAGAGCGATTTGATGAACTGCTCGTAAAAGGATGAAAAAGCTTGTTTATTTATTAGAATGCGATTCTACCACAACTCATGATCGTTCACAGTCTGAATTCGTGTCAAGCGCTTCCAGAAAAGTCTCCTGATTCACACAGGGCATTTTTTACACGTGACCGTGAAGGTAAAAAAAACAAAAACAAATAAAAAGTACATTGCCTCATTCAGACAAAACTATTCAGGTGAAATATAATTAAAAAGTCAAACAATTGGTGTCTTTTAGCTCGAGCTTGTTTCTACCGTATCTCGTCCAGCTTTATCAATCATTCCTTCTGATATCTTGCTGCTCCTGTTCACCGGGTTTTTTTTTTTCCTGCTTGCACCTGCAGAAATGACAGTGATGACAGCTAGTCTCTTGGGATTGAGAATCAAGAGAGTCTGACAGCTTGCTCTGTATAGAGGTCAGAAACAGGACATGGACACACATGTATGGACACACACACACGCGCATATGGACACACACGGGGCCTGAGGGTTCACGGTCGTGTTTGTCAAACAGTCAGCCTGAGTACGACGGTCTAGGAGGGCAAATGAGAAGCGATGAAAATAAATCATGGTGACCAAACTTGCCACCTGGTCATCACAGACAGGCTCTGAAACGCTTTGTTTCATTTTTTATTTTATTTTAAATGCTTGATATGAGGAATAGCATCAAATATAGCATTTTGCTGAGCTAATTTGCATATCAGAGATAATAACATTGAATAAGCACAATCTGTGAATAATCAGTTAATCAGAAAATCAAAAATGCTGTTTTGGGCAACATGACATGGTTAAAAAAAGTCACACCTTCTTCACTGGAACTGACACACAGAGGCCACACCTTCTTCACAGGAACTGACACACAGAGGCCACATCTCCTTCACTGTAACTGATAGACACAGACTCCACATCTCCTTCACTGGAACTGACACACAGAGGCCACACCTCCTTCACTGGAACAGACACACTGACGCCACACCTCCTTCATTGGAACTGATAGACACAGAGGCCACACCTTCTCTGGTACTGATAGACACAGGGGCCACACCTCCTTCACTGTTAATAATAGACACAGAGGCCACACTTCCTTCTCTGGTACTAATAGACACAGAGGCCACACCTCCTTCACTGGTACGAATAGACACAGAAGCCACACCTCCTTCACTGGTATGGATACACACAGAGGCCACACCTCCTTCACTGATACTAATAGACACAGAGGCCACACCTCCTTCTCTGGTACGAATAGACACAGAGGCCACACCTTCTTTACTGGTACTGATAGACAGAGAGGCCACACCTCCTTCACTGGTACAGATACACACAGGGGCAACACCTCCTACAATGGAACTGATAGATACAGAGGGCACACCGCCTTCACTGGATCTGAGAGATACATGGGGAACACCTCCTTCACTGGTACGAAAAGACAGAGAGGCCACACTTCCTTCACTGGTACAGATACACACAGGGGCCACACCTCCTTCACTGGAACTGATAGAAACAGGGGCCACACCTCCTTCACTGGAACTAATAGACACAGAGGCCACACCTCCTTCACCGGTACTAATAGACACACAGGCTACACCTCCTTCACTGGTACTAATAGACACAGAGGCCACACCTCCTTCACTGAAACATATAGACACAGGGGCCACACCTCCTTCACTGTAACTAATAGACACAGAGGCCACACCTCCTTCACTTGAACTGATAGACACAGAGGCCACACCTTCTTCACTGGTACTAATAGACACAGAGGCCACACCTCCTTCACTGGAACTTATAGACACAGAGGTCACACCTCTGTCACTGGTATGAATAGGCACAGAGGACACACCTACTTCACTGGTACTGATAGACACAGAGGCCACACCTTCTTCACTGGTACTAATAGACACAGAGGCCACACCTCCTTCACTGGAACTAATAGACACAGAGGTCACACCTCCGTCACTGGTACTAATAGACACAGAGGCCACACCTCCTTCACTGGAACAGACACACTGACGCCACACCTCCTTCACTGGAACAGACACACTGATGCCACACCTCCTTCATTGGAATTGATAGACACAGAGGCCACACCTCCTTCACTGGAACTGATAGACACAGAGGCCACACCTCCTTCTCTGGTACTAATAGACACAGGGGCCACACCTCCTTCACTGTTACTAATAGACACAGAGGGCACACCTCCTTCTCTGGTACTAATAGACACAGAGGCCACACCTCCTTCACTGGAACTAATAGACACAGAGGTCACACCTCCGTCACTGGTATGGATACACACAGGGGCCACGCCTCCTACAATGGAACTGATAGATACAGAGGCCACACCTCCTTCACTGGAACTGATAGATACAGAGGCCACACCTCCTTCTCTGGTACTAATAGACACAGGGGCCACACCTCCTTCACTGGAACTGACACACAGAGGCCACACCTCCTTCACTGGAACAGACACACTGACGCCACACCTTCTTCACTTCACTGACGCCACACCTGGGGCCACTGTTGCCTGCCAGATTTTCCCAGACCGTGCTGTATTGTATTGAAACGTTGTGGAGCTGTAAATATTGACCAGTCTACATACAAAAGGTGTTTGCCTAATACTTCAATAAAATCGGTTGTGATTGACAGTTAGTTGAAACATAAAAAATCTAACGGAAATTATGAAGTACAATCGTACGGGATTAATTTTCCTTCTAAAATATTGCTTTCACGGATCAACTAATAACAGACACTGCGTTGGCTGAGGGATCGTAGGTTTATGTCACCGCCATATTGGTCCAGACAACGGTAATAAGTCTCAACTTTTATTATAGTTTATATTGTAAACTAAATTTCCAATAATCGAGATACGCATCTATACAGCTGTTTTTTCTGCAAACCGACTTTTATAACAATCTCCTCATTTCAGTTAAGCAACTGATATATTGTGAATCTTACTGTAGTTAGTTGTCTAGTTAACTTTCCTCACTTTCCCAAAGAGAGACACCTGAGGCAGTGGGAAGGAGCTGAAGGAAGGGAAGGTGTTTCCGCGAGCGAGTCCTCCATGCTGCGCAGTGAGCACTTCAAGCCCTTGGACTTTGACAGGACAGGTCAGACTGTACGGATTAGAGATGGAGATAAACCACCTATCATGAGTTTCCCCACTCATCTCCAAACACTAGGCGTATCCATAGGCTATAATTATTTAATAGCTTGTCGTTAAATCATGGCTCATTATTATTATTATTATTATTATTATTATTATTATTATTATTATTATTATTATTATTATTATCACAAACGTTTTTTACCACTGAAACTGTAAATATAACTGTAAAACTATAATTCTCTTTGTAATTGTCTGTTTTGGAGTAAATCTGTATTATTTTATTGCTGATAAAATATAGAAAGCAGACTGACTGTCCGTGTCTCACGTTTTGGATTGTATTTTGTTACATTATGGTACAACGATGGTGAATTATTAATACTTAAAGATGCACCATTTCGAAATGTTGGTTAACAGAATTCTGACATTGAGCACAAGAAAAGCTAAAATGATGGTGTTCATGCATATTAAATTATATTACATTAGTCTCAGCATTTAATAACCAAGAATAAATAAACCAAATCAATGCCTGACAAGTGTGAGTTTTCACAATTGCTTATGACAGGGAATAATTTTCCATGTCTAAATAACGAAATTTTAAGAAACTGGAGACGGGACTATTTTTTGTACACCTCATTGATCAATAATCATTGAAATCATTTGAGAAATGTAAACATTATTGTGCTATTTGTTTATAGTATAGTATTGCCTGGACCAATATGGCAGTGATATTGACCTATGATCCAGCAGCCAACGCAGTGACTATGTATGTCTATGAACAGCCATGAGTCACAGGGGAGTGACGTCAACTGGAACTGACATCCACCTGTGATGTCCACACCTCTTTCACTGGAACTGACACACAGAGGCCACACTTCCTTCACTGGAACTGACACACAGAGGCCACACCTCCGTCACTGGAACTGAGACACAGAGGCCACACCTCCTTCACTGGAACTGATAGACACAGAGGCCATACCTTCTTCACTGGAACTGATAGACACATAGGCTACACCTCCTTCACTGGATCTGAGACACAGAGGCCATACCTCCTTCACTGGAACTGATAGACACAGAGGCCACACCTCCTTCACTGGAACTGACACACAGAGGCCACACCTCCTTCACTGGAACTGAGACACAGTTATCAGTCTTGTCCCCTCATCGATTGATTGGCTAGAAAAGGATCTGTAGTGGACCAATGGTGACGCTAACTATAATAAGATAATTCTACAGCCTGATCTAATCTCAGTCTAAATTGGACTGTATAAACCAAAGTGATCCCATCTAAGTCTAAAGAAACCAGTATTAACCAGTCTGATCTACAGAGAACTATAGTAACCAGTCTGATCAAGTCTCAGTTTAAAAGGAACTATATTAACCAGTCTGAACTAAAAAGACCTACATATGTTAACCAGCTTGATACAGTATCAGTCTAAGGAGAACTGTATTAACTAGTCTGATCTAAAGAGAACTATAGCAACCAGTTTGATACAGTTTTGAACTAAAGGAAACATAATTACTTTAGAAACCATATTAACCAGTCTGCTCTCAGTATGAAAGTAATTGTATGATCCAATCAAATGAGCACTGTATTAACCAGTCTCAGAGTGTCTCTGTTGGACATAATCAGCTCTGCTATATATAGACTCCTAGCATCTATTCAAGGGGTCTGATCATCCACCCACCTAACTCTGAAGTTTCTCAGCAGTCTCTGTTGCTTTCACACATTATGGCGACACCACAGGAAACTCACTGTAGAGAAAGCCAAGGATATGGGGACACACACATACACAAATACAAACACGTCTCAGTCTGTGGTATTAGAGGGAAGACAGAAATGGTTTAGCTAGCACATGATGGCCTAGTTACATTATATGCCACGGTATAGGTTTCTCATGGCCAGCAGGTTATTTAAAGACAGAGATTCAAACAAGGACATCTTCATCATCCAGTAAGCAGGGTTGCACATCGATAGTGTTTTAGGACATTTCAAATGCTGAAACAAACTAAAGAAATTCTGAATTGTGAAGAACACAGAAACTGGAAATCCACAAGGAGCTGTCTAAACATCCTCTCTCTGGTTTGAGAGCACTACTTGAAGCTGTGGTAGTCCATGCATGGAAGAACCCATATAATGACTTGATTTCCCCAAAGGAACTCTCTGGGACTATCAGGAATTTACTTGCAAATGTTGTGTATGCTAATCAACCACTTCATTTTAAGGCTAATTAAACTGTATGGGAACCTTTTTTTCTGTACTTAGCATTACCCATGTATTTTCCCACTTGCCAAAATTTGACACTGCACAGCCCTGAAGCGTGGCTGTGGAAGCTATTATTTGTACATTTTTTGACTGACCATAACTGAGCCAAGAATTGTTCCCCAAAGGGTCGACTCTTGCCAGCATCTTTCCCATGGATGGATACCAGGATCTGCATTCCTAAATTTTTACTCCACCTATCACCCTGATCAATTCAGACACTTACATGGACACATATCAGGAGAAACTGAAAATATGACACTTCTTACAGTTTGCCTTACAGATTGCTCATGGAAACAGGGTGTTTAGTGTGTGTTTCAAGTCAAACATGCATGCAGTCCAGTGCATTTCTTGTGGTGTCACCTGTCCAGTATTCCGAGACTATATTTCTTCCTCAAACTCTTTTTGTCTTGAGGTGCCAGCAAGGGAAGTGATGGATGTGAAGAGGAAATTGCATTACATAAAAAGGCGAGGAAGTTGTATCCCACTGAAATGCCTCCTGGGCAAGTTCTGGTCCAGAAGGCAAGTCATCTTGACAACCCCCCTCCACTTAATAGGGCTTGTCCAAAAAGCTAATAGAGTACCAGAACGTCATTCAAGATGGTGACAGGGATTCCCCAAAGTGGAAGAGCTCAGGCAAGTCTCGCAGTTCCTCAGATATGTTGTGTCTTTCTCTTTCTCAGTCTGCCTTCCTCCCTCCCTCTGTCCCTCCCTCCCTCCCGCCATCCTTCTCATTCTCTCTTGAATCTCACGCCTGGATTGATAGTGATGAATTGAGCCTGCGGAGCTACTTAACAGGCTCGGTGGCAGCCAACCTTCTCTGCAGAGAAATGAATAGTGGACATATATAACACAATCTTGCCCTGCCTCAGCCAATTCATTTAACAAATGAGCATTGTGTTGTAATGTAATCTGTGGGGAGATTTATAATTAACGGAGATAAAAGGAAGGGACAGAGAGAGAGAGGGACAGAGAGAGAGAGGGACAGAGATAGAGAGGGAGAGATAGAAAGAGAGAGAGAGAATGTCATCATGTGGGGAAAGAGGAGGTCTTGATAAAAACTTAATTTATTAATCTGACTCCCAGATTTGATTGATTGATTGATTGTTTGATTAGAGTGGCTCGATAAGCATATTTAAAATATGTTTTGTAACACTGGTACTTTCATACAGTAGAGAGGCTAAAACTGATCTAACTGCTCTATTATGCACGGTTTAAGACTGGTTATGTAAAGGCACTATGAGTGAACCGATCAAGAATAGAGGAGAAATGACGCTGATCATGCAGACCACCAAAAGCTGAAATAGGAAACCCTAGGCAGCTGAGTGTGTGTCTCAGTGTGTATATAGCAGTTATTTTTATCCTGACACTACAGTGCAAGAGAGACCCCTACTAGCAATTGCCGATACTGCACATAAAACATGAGCACATAGAGAAGCAGAAGAGGATGGAAATAAAACAGTGACCCTAGATAACTCCATTCATTTTTCCAGATCATGGTTTATTTGGCTTATATCCTTAAAGATATGGCATTTGTCCTTTTTTTAAAATCCTGTCTAAGGTTTACCAAAACGCCCCTCTGAATAATAAGGCTGCCCAACAAAACAGAAGTAATGACTTCAGAATACAACCAAGCACAACTGAATTAACAAGGATGAACCAAAACCAGGAAATGTCATTACAACTGCAGTTGGAACACAGGTCAATGTTGCATTGATGAGCACATTAGTATAGATCTGAGGTCTGTACCAACATGTCTTACGCTTTTCAGCTTTGGAAATTTGTTGTTGGCACTGGAAAAGGAGCTGATCTCAACTTCTAATTGGGGCTTTAAAGACTGACTAGCTTCGACAAGCACATTCGGATTAGCATCGGGTTTGCTTATTAGTGGTTAACTCTAGGAGAACGTGAACCCTAAACATGACTCAGTGTCAAAAATGAAACAGCAACACATGGCTTAACATTACGCATGTGGCATGACATAAATAACCAATGCTAATACTCTAAAAGTTAACGACTGCCATGAGCGGTTATGATGAAACTTTGTGATAATACTGTCTCCTATATTATATGTACTTTGCTATCTCCAAGGAGTGCACAGGGTGCACAATAATTTGTTCCAGCAGAGACTGGGGTGTGGTTGTGCCACTCTCAGTGGAGTAGTGATGTTCAAGTGGAGGTGGATCTACAGTTGCAGGAGGACTGAGCACTTGAAATTATAAATCCCAAAGCCAAATGATCCATAACACCAACAGAAAGCTCTTCATTTATCCAGAGGTACATACAAATTCAGAACTATTTAGAATTCAAGCCTAAATCTGGTCTGGTTGGCTGGAACCTTTTTTATAGCACAGCGTTGGGAAGTTTGACATTTCAACTACTGCCAGATGTTCCAGATGAAGAACACTGGAAATGTGAAATCCATAACTGGCAAGCTTCCAACAACGATTCTTTGAAATTCAACCAAACCACAGCGAGAGTTCTGACCTGGACCTGTCTGTACAGCTCGATGCCTCAAGCCTGCAACCACACAGATGTTCTGATCTGCTGAGAACATCCGAACTGAGCTCTCAGCACATGCCTCACAACACAAGCATGACAGACCTACATACTTTTCATGATAAACACACCGTCAGGAGGAGCTGAATGAAACACAGCACATTCCCTATCTCATGGAGTCTATCCATGGCATCCTTGAGATTTCTCATGTTAGAAATTGAAAGCCAAAGTCAGAACTGCTCTGCAGTGTTCATGGAACTTGTCACACATGTTGCAGAAAATCTGTAGACTTTGTGGAGGATAATTATATTAGGTAAGAGCTCCAGAAATTTTAGCAACGTCTGGCTTCACTTGGGCAGTCCATCTGTCTGTATATCTTTCCACCATCACCTCCACCTCTACCACCTCCACCACCTCCTCCACGTCCCACCTACACTGGGGTATTCGCCCATTCAGTAATTGGCATCAAGGGGTTTTATATAAATCCCTGAAAATGTTATGATCTAAGGATAACTAGTTCATCATCTTGTATTATGAAAAAAATAACTATTATAGTTATTATTAAATGTACTACTACTACTACTACTACTACTACTACTACTACTACTAATAATAATAATAATAATAATAATAATAATAATAATAATAATAATAAATGAGCATTTGCTATAAAATTTACGCAGTAATGTATAAGAGAGGAGACGATGCTTAACACATCTTGATTCTCTCCACTCAACTATTCTCCCAGAACAGGAGTTGACACAAGCCTCCCAGCTGTTATTCCTACCTTGAAAAGCGAGGAGCGCGAAAAACGCCGGGATCCAAACTGCGGGTATCCAAATGCAACTCATCTTTGTACCGAACCGAACCGAACCGAGTTAAAGGTCTCCGAGAATGCGCCCAAATTCTGCCTGATTCCGCTCTTACACGCGTCGTCCTCCTCTTCTCTCTTCTCTCTGCTCTCTGGTCTGTCTCCGGTCTCTGAC
>JAFFST010046930.1:58347-69011 GCA_022414735.1 Noturus placidus
GCTCGAGCTCAGTGAGGTTGGATGGAGAGAGTTTGTGAACAGCAGTTTTCAGTTCTTTCCACAGATTCTCGATTGGATTCATGTCTTGACTTGGATTTGGCCATTCTAACACCTGGATATGTTTATTTGTGAACCATTCCATTGTAGATTTTGCTTTATGTTTTGGATCATTGTCTTGTTGGAAGACAAATCTCTGTCCCAGTCTCAGGTCTTTTGCAGACTCCATCAGGTTTTCTTCCAGAATGGTCCTGTATTTGGCTCCATCCATCTTCCCATCAATTTTAACCATCTTCCCTGTCCCTGCTGAAGAAAAGCAGGCCCAAACCATGATGCTGCCACCACCATGTTTGACAGTGGGGATGGTGTATTCAGGGTGATGAGCTGTGTTGCTTTTACGCCAAACATAACATTTTGCATTGTTGCTAAAAAGTTCGAGCACCTTCTTCCACATGTTTGGTGTGTCTCCCAGGTGCCTTGTGGCAAACTTTAAACGACACTTTTTATGGATATCTTTGAGAAATGGCTTTCTTTGCACTCTTCCATAAAGGCCAGATTTGTGCAGTATACGACTGATTGTTGTCCTATGGACAGAGTCTCCCACCTCAGCTGTAGATCTCTGCAGGTCATCCAGAGTGATTATATGCCTCTTGGCTGCATCTCTGATCAGTCTTCTCCTTGTATGAGCTGAAAGTTTAGAGGGACAGCCGGGTCTTGGTAGATTTGCAGTGGTCTGCTACTCCTTTCATTTCAATATTATCGCTTTTACAGTGCTCCTTGGGATGTTTAAAGCTTGTGAAATCTATCTGTATCCAAATCCGGCTTTAAACTTCTCCACAACCGTATCTCGAACCTGCCTGGTGTGTTCTTGTTCTTCATGATGCTCTCTGTGCTTTAAACGGACCTCTGAGACTATCACAGGGCAGGTGCATTTATACGGAGACTTGATTACACCCAGGTGGATTCTATTTATGAACATTAGACATTTAGGTCAACATTGGATCATTCAGAGATCCTCACTGAACTTCCGGAGAGAGTTTGCTGCACTGAAAGTAAAGGGGCTGAATAATTTTGCACGCCCAATTTTTCAGTTTTTTATTTGTTGAAAAAGTTTGAAATATCCAATAAATTTCGTTCCAGTTCATGATTGTGTCCCACCTGTTGTTGATTCTTCACAAAAAAATTACAGTTTTATATCTTTATGTTTGAGGCCTGAAACGTGGCAAAAGATCGAACAGTTCAAGGGGGCCGAATACTTTCGCAAGGCACTGTATGTAACACTCAGAGGTAAAGCTGTAACTTTAAGGTTTCTGACATCTTCCGGACAGAGGAGATGTGTTTTCTTGGTAATATGACAAGTTGCTTTTTTGTCTTATTAACGTTAAGAGAGAAAAATAGAAAGTCTGATGAAGGAACGACTGTTTATAGGTGCTATGACAAGGAACGAAATGTTTTATGGACATTCTATGACATTAAAAAACTATAAAAAGTTCAAAAGTATGAATTGTTCAGTAATAAATGAAATAAAATCATAATTGTTGACAAATTGCTGTGGTGTGAAGTTATAGCAAAATAAATCTTTAGAATGGGAAAGAGAAGCAGCCCATACAAGAAACACTCGAGGTTATCTATTTACAGCACCCTCCACTAATATTGGTTCCCTTGGTAAATATGAGCAAAGAAGGCTGTGAAAAATGTTCTTTATTGTTTAACCTTTGGATCTTTTGTTTAAAAAAATTGACAAAAATATTTTTTTCATGGATATCAAACAATTACAAACACAACACAGGTTTATCAAAATAATAATAAAAACAAAACAACAACCAGGAAGTCCATGGTTATTTCAGCAGGACAATGCCAAGCTTCATTCTGTACATGTTAAAGTAGCGTGGCTTTGTAGATACAGAGTGTGTGTGCTTGACTGGCCTGCCAGCATTCCAGATCTGTCTCCTATGGCGCATCATGAAGAAGAGAATCAGACAATGGCCACCAAGGACTGTTGAGCAGCTGAAGTCTTGTATCAAGAAGGAATGGGCAAAAAATCCCCTCTCAAAACTGCAACAATTATCCTCAGTTCTCAAATAATTAAAAAGAGTAATTAATTAGAAGGGTGATGTAACGCAATGGTAAAAAAATTCCTCTGTCCCAACTTTTATCTAGCGTGTTGAACGCGTGGAATTCTAAATTTGTTTATATTTTCCAAAATGCAATTAAGTTGGTCAGTGAAAACATTGAATATCTTTTCTTTGTACTTTTGTCAGTTAATTAAAGTTTCAAGAGACTTGACAAATCACAGATTTTAGTTTTTATTGCATTTTAGAAAAAAAATCCCAACTTTTATTGAAATAAGGTTGTAGTACATCTGGTTGAGTAAGAAAAAAGGGAATTGTTCAACCCTGACTTCCTGTTTCACAGGAGTATAAATATGAGGTAACAAACCGGCCAGATTCTCTTAATCATTCATCTCAATGGGTAAGACCAAGGAATATAGCTGTGATGTGCAGCAAAAGGTTGTTGAGCTTCACACAATAGGGCGTGTCTATAAGAAAATAGCACAAGCATTGAAAATGCCCATTTCCACCATCAGGGCAATAATTAAGAAGTTCCAGTCAACTGGGAATATTATGAATCAACCTGGAATTGTCTATATCGTCTCAAAACACTGTGAAGAGGACGGTTCAAGTGGCCCAAAAATCTCCAAGGATCATAGCTGTAGAATTGCTGAAGTTAGATGGGTCTTGGGGTCAAAAAGTCTCCAAAAATACAATCCGAAGTCCCCTACATCACCACAAGTTGTTTGGAAGGGTTTCAAGAAAAAAGCCTCTACTCTCATTGTTGGAAACTCTCTATTCTCTATCCCTCAGATATGTATAAGTATGTTTAGGTTATAGTTTAATTTCTGTCTCATGAACTTTCCAGAACTTGTCTGTTGTGTACGTGCCAGTTAACATGTCATCATGAGAACTTCCTCTTTTCTGTTAAGCAATCCAAACCATATATGTTCAGAAACCTGTACATTCTTGTATTGCTTAAGATGTTTTTCACGTATTTGGCTAGACAGTTCAACTGCCATATTATTTTCACACAGCATTGTGCCTATGCAGGGCTATTTTTCTTATATAAACCTCTGTGAATCTGCAATAAATGGGATGTCTCTTTGAACTGCTCTAGTTGCCAGTGTGTTCATTTAGACCAGGGGTCTCAGACTCGCGGCCCGGGGGACAATTGCGGCCCACGGAACAATATTTTGCGGCCCTCTACTTGAAATCAAAGCTTAGTGTTAGTGCAGCCCGCACTTTTTTTTTTCTCACATGTACCTGTGAGAGTCGTTGCCCTGGGCGTTTTATATTTTTTAACACTTGTGGGCTACCACAGCTCAGGCTTGTAATAACAACACGAATTATCGATGTTGGTCACTTGAAACGTGTTTCTGTAGTGTCACCAATACATTTTTTTGTCACCCAGTCATGTCTTTTTCAAAACATGCCATGAAGAGAAAGGTTGGCGATGAGCACAGACAATTTCAGGAGAAGTGGGACACAGATTTTTTTTTTTTTTTTTTGTAGACCACAGTGGCGTTCCGACATGTCTAATATGCAGAGAAAGTTGCGGTGCACAAGAAGTATAACGTCAGATGGCATTACTCAACTAGACATGCTGAGGAGTATGCAAAATACCAGGGAGATGAGCGAGAGGACCGGGTCACCAAACTTAAAACATGTCTACTGAGGCAACAAGATTTTTTCAAGAAAGCAAGCAAAAAGAGTGATGCAGCAGTTGAAGCTAACTACATGGTGAGTGAGATGATTTCTAAGGCAGGAAAGCCATTCAAAGACGGCGAGTACATCAAACAGTGCGTGTTACAGGTTGCAAGTATACACGGAAAAGAAAGCTCAGTTTAGCAACAGCCTTTCAGCCAACACAGTGGCAGAGCGAATTTATGACCTCTCGGGTAACATTTGCGATCAACTGCGTGAGAAAGCTAAACATTTCCATTCATACTCAGTCACTCTTGATGAGAGCACAGACGTCACTGACACTGCGCATCTCACAATATATGTCCGAGGTGTTGATGACAATTTGAAGTGATGGAGGATTTGCACACAATGATTCCAATGCATGGCCAGACCACAGGTTAGGAGATAGTCCGCCAGATGTGTGATGCCATTGTGGATGCCAGCTTACTATGGAAGAGTTTTGCTGGAATAACAACTGACGGAGCGCCATCAAGGACTGGGAGGAGAAATGGACTGGTGGTAATTGTTCAAAGAAAACTGGAAGAGGAGGGTGTGGAAGAGGCCATTGCTTTGCACTGCATTATCCATCAGAAGGCCCTTTGCAGCAAATGCCTGAAGTTTGACAATGTGATGTCTGATGTTGTGAAATGCATCAACCACATCAGATCGAGGGGCTTAAAGCATTGGCAGTTCCGCGCCTTTTTGGAGGAAATAGAGTCATCAAATGAGGATGTGCTCTTCTTCACTGAGGTACATTGGCTTAGAAGGGGGGACGTCTGGAAAAGGTTTTTTGAGTTGAGAGCAAAAGTGAAAGCCTTCATTGATAAGGATGGGATGGCTGTTCCTATACTAAGTGAACCCAAATGGCTAATGGACTTAGCTTTTCTTGTTGACATCACACAGGAGCTGAATGTACTGAACAAGAAGTTACAAGGCCAGGGTCAGCTTGTCAGTGCTGCATAAGACAATGTCAACGTATTCTCCACAAAACTTGTCTTATGGAAAGCCCAGCTTACTCAGACAACCCTCTGCCATTTACCAGCATGCAAGGTGCTCATGGATTCAGGCACACCATTCAGTGTGAGAAGTATGCTAATACCATTGGAAAGCTACGGGAAGAATTTGATCACAGGTTTGCAAGACACAAGACACACAGAGCCAGGTTTAAAATTTTTGCTCACCCCTTCCCTTCGATGAGGAAGATGCTCCCCCTGTGCTTCAGATGGAGCTAATTGACCTGCACTGCAGTTCTGAACTCAAAGTCAAGTTCAGGGATGTGAGTGGACAAACAGACAAGCTTGGACAATTTAAGAGAGAATTGCCCCCCATGTTCCCTGAGCTTTCCAAGATGTTCAAGAGTGCCTTTTGTGGGAGCACTTATCTGTGTAAAAAGCTCTTCTCCACTATGAACTTTAATAAATCAAAGTTCAGGTCCAGACTTACAGATGAGCATCTTCGAGCCATACTGAGGATCTCAGTTGCTTCCTCCCTCAAGCCAAATGTAGCTCAGCTGTGTAAGAGGAAGCGCTGCCACGTCTCTGGCAGCAAGGAGTAGGAGGAAGTAAGAGCCTATGTTTTGAAGAACCGTTCATGTTCTGAATGTTCTGAATTGTTATTACTAAAGATTAAGAAGATTGGATCGGATGTATTGGACCTTCTAATGGGATTGGGTTCTATGGTCAGATGAAACCAAAATAGAGCTGTTTGGCACTAAACACCACAGATGGTTTTGGAGCACACAGAGAGGTAGCCATATGGAAATGTACCTCATGCCCACGGTTAAATATGGTGGTGGATTTTTAATGCTTTGGGACTGTTTTTCTGCCTGAGTACCTGGACATTTTGTTAGGATACATGGCATCATGGACTCTATCACATATCAACAGATATTAAATTAAAACCTGACTGTCTCTCCCAGAAAGATTCAAATGGGCTGTGGTTGGATCTTCCAGCAAGACAATGATCCAAAATATACATCAAAATCTTCACAAAAATGATTTACTGATCACAAAATCAAGATCCTGCCATGACCATCCCAGTCCCCTGACCTGAACCCCATAGAAAACCTGTTGGGTGAACTGAAGAAGAGAGTGTGGACCTCGAAATTTGAAAGATTTGGAGAGATTCTGTATGGGGGAACATTCTCAGATCCCTCACCATGTATTCTCCAACCTCATCAGGCATTATATGAGAAGACTCAGAGATGTAATCTCAACAAAGGGAGGTAGCACAAAGTATTGAATAAAAGGGTGCCAATAATTGTTGCACACCTATTTTTCCAAAGTTTTTTTTTTTTTTTTTTTTTTTTTTTATAACCTGTGTTTTGTTACCAATTGTACGATATCTATGAGAGAAGAGTATTTTTAGGAATTACTTTTAACAAAAGATCAAAAGGTTAAGCTACACAGACAATTTTTTACAGCCTTCTTTTCTCATATTTACCAAGGGTGCCAATATTAATGGAGGGCACTGTATTATTTCTGGACACTGGACACTTTGAACAGCTATATTTTCATATAAGATATGCAATGCATATCATCTTCCAGTTTAACATCCTTGTTTCCCACTTAAATTTATCCAAGTAAGCCACTAAGATTAATTATTATTTATAAAGGTAGGCTGGATGAAACTAGATGAAACATGAATAATTCATAATATAAAATATTAATCTACAATAATAAAAATGACCACATAACAACACCGAGAGAAATGTTTCAACGTATAAAGGTGGTCTTATAGATTCATAAAAACTAAATTTGGATGCAAAAATTGGAAAAGCTACTAAACTAATGAGCTGAAAGCCGAGTCGACTACTTTTTTTAAGAGAATCAAATTAGCTGATTTGATTCCCTGAAATGAATCATAATTCCCATACTGACTCATGGTTATTGGATTTAAAATCTCTGACAATGAAGTGTAGGACCAGTGTCCACGGTACTCAAGATTTGCTGAACAGATCGAGTAATTGTTTCATTCATACAATTGTATCAATGTGTTGAAGTGGATCGCTGATCCTGTTCCTCTGTTGGAATTCATGAAGGTAAGTGAGACTGATGGAACAATTAAATAACACATTTCACCCCCAGGATCCACTTTGCATTCTGAAAAACATTACAATCCATGATGGCTATTACAAAACTCATGCAACGTGAATAATTCAGATGCTCAATACAAACTTCAAGGATGTGCCTTGTCTGCATATCAGCAGCTTTGCTCTCTCTCTCGCTCTCTCTCTCTCTCTCTCTCTCTCTCTCTCTCTCTCTCTCTCTCTCTCTCTCTCTCTCTCTCTCTCTCTCTCTCTCTCTCTCTCTATTTGTTTTTCTTTTGGCATGGTTTTTAAATTATTGATGGTTGGAAAGTGTTTATTGTGCCTGTGTGTGTTTGTGTTTTTCGCTCAAGTCGTGAAAAGCACCAACGCACAGATTTGTTCCTTTAATAGACCGTATGGGAGAAATGTGCACTTGTGTGCAAGCTGTATCCTGAACTGTAGTGTCTGAGTCAAGGAAATTAGGTACTTGTTACCTTAGCACTAAGTAAAACATTGAATTAAGGAATTTATGAAGATAAATATGTATTGAACGGGACCCTATGGTCAAGCTAACGCTGGTTAAAATGCTAGACCTTTACTTCTGATTGAGACATGTGCAAAATTGACACACATTCTCCCAGCCTATTGAAATGACGTTTGATCCATTTGCAATTTCACTGAATTTTATAACTGTGCTGTCATAAAATCTAAAGAGACATCCTGCTAGCGAACGGAACATGAGTGTTGATATTTAAGGCGAACCTTTCCACCTGAGCTCCATCAGCAATTCATTTATTCAGTGCAGTGAAGCAGGTGGACAAATTACCTGAGGAGAAATGTTCCTGCTGAATGACTGCTGTCAGCCGGAAACAGCAAACCTGCTGCAGCTCGTCACTCACCATGAAGTGTGTCACTGTCACTTACTGAACTTTTTAGGACCCGCCGGAACGAAAGCTAGAACGCTAGACGTACGACAAGAATAAAATGTTACACTTTTCAAACTTTTTTATTTATTTATTTATTTTTTTTTCTCCAGGGACTCATTTTATCCACTCTAACTGGAAAATCTGTAGTAATTTGACATGATTTAAATGCATTAATGTGAAAGAAAAGCTGTGAACTATAACCCCGCCCCTTTCCTCAGAATTCTAACAATTCATAACGTGTTATTATATTTAATCATATTTACTGCATGGTGATGTAAACAGATACGCCATTATATATGAACTTAACATCTAAAACTCATAACTACTGTATATATCCTCATCTTTCTCCCTTATTTTCCACATACGGTAAAGTTTTGGCACCCCAACACTACTCTCCAGGGTTTTTTTTTTTTTTTAAATCATATGAAAGTTATAAAAAGTTATAAAAAGTCATAAAAGGGTTATAAAAGCCATAACTTCATTAAGTTAGGAATAAAATACTCCATGTTTTGCTGTTAGAGGAAGAATTTATTATTTATTCCTGTTACATTCAATCACAAATTTAATTTATTAAAGAACACTTTGTACTTTTTATCCATTTATAGTTACATTTAATGTTTGTCTGTGAAACAGGTTAGCGCTTCTTCTCCCAAGGAACCACACAAAAGGTGTACAGTCCTGACGATGTCAGAATAAATAGTGTAAATGTAAAGTCATGTAAATTCATGTAAATAATTTACATAAAACATCATCTTATCAACTATGACATTTTATTTCAGATGTTTATTTTTAGTGGAGTGTCCAAAGTACAAGTCCCTGTGAGTGGGCTGTTACTATAGAAACGATAATGCATTCGAATGAACACATTATTATGCAGAAACCTGTGATTGTGACTGCCAGATCTATCCATCACTCATCACAGAGGTTCCCGAGACAGTGTTGATATAAAAAGCCGTGTCGGGTCTAAACCCAGCCTGGCCAATCATGCCGCATTAAAATGTCTCGTGCTCGGGGCAGCGGCATATTTCACTGACACAGCCAGACAAAAGTAATCACACCGCTGCCGCTGAGGGCGAAATCCCTGAACAAATGATTACTCTGCGTCTGAAAGGCTACCAGCCTACTGATGCAAAATTGATAACACCCACGGATGAGTGTACAGAAGTCACGGAAGGATAATTGCCTTCACAGCTGGCACAGACGCAAAAGTGCTGAGTGTCCGGACAATCTGCAGACCTCCACTGGTAGAGCTTCTTCACACTGATCTGATTGGATTTTAATGAAGCACTTGACTTTCCTACTGGTGGATGACCTTTGACAAAAAAAGAAAAAAAAAAAACAAAAAAAATCAGGTAAGAGGAAAAGGTGTGTTTCATATTGCAGTAAAGTAAATATGCACGAGCCACCTTTAATTAAAAAAAAAAGAAGAAGAATTTAGAAATGATTCAAATCACGATGAAGGGTGGAGTTAATGGGCGTGGTAACAGTTTAAATGAAGCAAATATTCATAAATGAGTAGAAATGTGTCCCAAAAGTTTCCATATAAAGGGGAAATGAACAAATTGAACGCCTTTGATAAAAGCAGAACGTATTGAAATTGTTCTCACGCCTGGATCGGGAAGATTTTGCAAGCTTGCGATGGACTTTAACAGGAAACGTGGCAAGCACATTACACAACATTGTCGCCAAACTTATTATCAAATCCACTGGAAACACTGGAAGTGTCGCTGACCACCCGTGAAGTAGACGTCCACCAACATCCACTGACGAAGGCACAACCCACATGGTGCAGGCAAACACAGTCCCCTGCGCATGGAGACTTTCAGGACGCCCTGTAGATGGGAGATGTTAGTGATGAGAGTGGGAAGTTGAAAAAGCACTGAAAAGAGCACAAGTGTTAGAAATATCTTCAGCTACCTCAAGAATACAATCGCCCAGACGCGCGTTTTAGAAAATTGTGATGAAATCCTGCTCTTTGAAACTGATCAGGAGATGATATCAGTGGGCCGTACTAACTCCGCACAATTGCTCTCTTCTCTTCAAGACTTCACTCACATGCAGACTTGTACAGATGACACAAAATCAGATGTAATAGTCTCTTTCTCTGACTTGTTGTGAATTGGAAGAAGAAAAAGGGTGGGAATCGTCGCATGAACACAGAACACATTTAAAACACAAATCCAAAGATATCTGACGAGCACAAAAAGCTGAATTATTATTACATTCTGGACAAATTTTCTTCTATGGGTCAACCTATATGTGATGTGTTCCAAGTGTCCTTAATACTGTACGCATTTTTCAGGTAAATCACATTAAAACAACATTTTCAAGTCCCACATTACTATAACAACACACCTCATTACAATACTTATAAAAAACCCCAAAAAACGTATTTGTGTATTAATGTACATCTAAAACACTAAAAGCACAAAAGATCCTTTTCCACGAGTCGTCCATTATAGGTTATGAAAAGCCTGACATTTTATCTAACATCCTGTTCAACCATTTTACATTCGCCCCTATGAAATAATTCCACACGTCAACATGTTCGACAGGAAGTTACATCGTCTGAATTTCCTGAAGATTATGAGAAGAAGAAAAAAAACAAGCTTTAAAATGCTCTTGTTTTTTCTTTTTCTTCTTTATTGTCAGTAATATCGACTGACCAGTGAATTTAGAGCTTGAAAGTAAACGATCCATCTAAAAATATATACATTAAGTAAATAATGACAATGTTCTCAAAGTCATTATCAAAAGTAGCATATATGGAAGCTAATGATATTCTGTGTATTTGCTAAAATATTCAACCCTGACATTACGTTACTCAATATTTATTTAAAGATTTAAAGAATTATTATTATTTATCCTCAATTTCACAAGAACCTGTATAAGTGGTTGTAGTTCCAATTTAATCTATCTATCTATCTATCTATCTATCTATCTATCTATCTATCTATCTATCTATCTATCTATCTA
>JAFFST010046931.1:24245-48348 GCA_022414735.1 Noturus placidus
GTGTGTGGGGGGGGTGTTGAATTGTCATACAGTTTAATCACTATCTAGAACACATTTTACAGACTGTTAACAAAATTCATTTGTCACAAATCAAAAGCAAATAAAAACATAAACCTTTGAGCTTTAAATCAATGATTCACAAATAAAAAAAATTTGAATGGAATACCTTTCACTATTTCTCGTGAATAACATTTGAGACCTACATCATCTCTCTCTCTCTCTCTCTCTCTCTCTCTCTCCCCCCACAGTAAATCTTTGTGCTGGGAATTACAGATCGAGCCTGCGTAATTAACACATTAAATAAAGCAGCCACACATCAATGGGAGGTCTAAAGGTGGGGCAGTGAATTATTGTTTAAATTAAGGAAATACCCAATCTCTACAACAGACCATAATTTGCGCAGACTGGGCCAGCGCTGCACAGCAGTAATCAGGTTACACACTGACTGCTAAGCGTCATAATAGGCTCAGGAGCGGCTGGGTTTCCCTCTCTTATTGGCTCGTGCATGCGAACATACACACAACAACACACACACACACACACACACACACACACTCTCTCTCTGCTCATTCCTACATAAACACATTTTGCATTAGACATACTGTGAACCTCCCTCAATGAATTAACTTAAGGGGGGTTATAAACTTTTTGTAAACTTCATAGTAACATGGAATAATTAGATAAATAATGGAGTAGTTAGCATTTTTAGCTATAAATTATATATATATATATATATATATATATATATATATATATATATATAATGTGTGTGTGTGTGTGTGTGTGTAAGATTTTACACCGGTGAGATACAGTGATTATTAATTTCAAAAATCCGAATATTAATAAATATGCACAGCCATACATATTGTTGCATATGGCTAATATTTAATTAGTATTATTATTAATACTGCACTGTCCCCATTAAAAGTTATACACAGTCTATAATATTTCTGTATCAAAAAAATATATAAAATATCACAGTGTATCTACATTTCTGCAATTTTAAAGAAACGTTATTTGCAACAATATAGTTAATCTATGTCTTTTACATGTATTACTTCCTATGTCCCCAGTTTTAGGTTCATACAATTCATGTTGCCGTGTTCTGAGTATTTTGTCCTGTGTCTGAATGCTGTCACACATCTGAGAGGCTCTCTGTGCCTGAGCTGGCAATGTGTAATGCAGAACAGGAGTTTTTAATGCATTGCATGTTGCCTGCTCTGGCTGAAGTGCACAGGAAGCAGGATCAATACTATTGAGCTGTTTACCTTAGTGTTGTGCACACCAGCCCACACTCTGGATTACCACTTGAAACATTAAACCCAACTATTAGTATTACTTTGCTTCTGCTCTTGAGCAGCCAACCAACCCAAAGTAGAGCCCCATACAGTACCTGGCTGATGATACAGAGCTACTGGGGGAGAAGAGCCTACCCATAATCCTCTGCTTTCAACTTCTTCAGGTTTTGCTTTATTTCCCTGTAGTTAATGTAGTCACTCAAGCCTGGTTTGCTGCAGGGCATTGTAGTGAAGCTGCCTAAAGCACTTTAGATCTCCCTCAAGCTCCTCTTTCTAACAATAAAAAAAACACACAACACCTTTTTTAAATGCTTATTTCTTTCTTGCGCTCTTTGCATTGTTTGTCCATTGATTTTTGTAAGGCCCACCAGCCTAGACCTCCCACTCTTTCCTTCTTTCTCAATGTCTTCACCTCCTAATCATCACACTTTCCCCGCTCTCCCTCCCACCTCCTTTATTCCTTTTAATCTTGTCGTTGGGGTATTTTGTGGTAATGACTTTTCAATAGATGTCCATGTCCACTATCACTCTGCCGTTTTTTTTTTTTTTTTTTTTTTTTGTTTTGTTTATTCCTGATTTCTTTCCATGGACCAGTGATTTAGAAGAGGAAGCATGACTGGTAGAGGTTCCCAGAAGTCTGTTGAGGAGTTGATTGATATCTTGTCTTCTATCATAGTATCTCTCCCTGTCTCCCAATGCATGTTGGGAGCGAGCGGGCAGAGTGTTGTGAGCGTGATCACGAGTGTGACTGTATTTGCTGCTGATTAAGTTTTTCCCCTTTCCTTATTTAATATATTTTTGTTTCTTTTGTGAGTGATTTATTTAATATTATTTAGAAGAACTGTGAATAGGTTTAGGGTGTTTTGCACGTTTTTCAGGCAGTTTGCTACCTGAGCTCAGGGAAGAATGGCGGCCTCAGGTGTAGGGGGATTAGGGTCTCTCATGCGGTGTCACGGAGTAAAGGTGGCATCTGCACTAAGTGTGTAGGGTTGTTGCTTGGCTGTGAGTGAAGTTGTGGGACAGGAATATGTACTGTCTGCCTCTAGGATGAACAGTGCTATTGTTATTGTTTTTTAGTACAATAGAAAAGGCCAATGAAGCAGTTCAGAAGAGAGTCATTCTCGCCTGCGTTCTTACTCCCGTTCTAACACTTTCATTACACTTTCAAAAAGAGTCACCATTACAAATGTCCACCTTTTATTAGTGATGTTTTAACACAAGCACTGTCTCACTATGGGAAATTAGTCTCCTCAATTAAAAAATTCCATTTGGCGGTGGTTCTCCTTTACTGAAACACGTTGTGTCTTCCAGATGCTCAGTTGACATGATTTTAAACAATGACATACTCTGTGTCTTTGCAGGCCGAGGGAGGAGCGATTCTATTTCGTCATGCAGAAATGCAAGCAAGAGCTTGTGAGTTTTATGAAAACTTATACACGAATGAGTTGGGAGCAGGATGGGATTCGGAGAGTGAAAGACAAAAGAACTAAAAGACAAAGTGTCAGAGGGGGCCAATGCATAGCTTTCGGGTGCATTAAGCCTGGAGGAGTTGCATAATGCCCCGCAAGGCATGGATTCTGCAAAAGTGTGAGGAATTGATGGCTTTCCTTTTAAATTGTATTATGTTTTTTGGACAGAGGTAGGGGAGACCTTTTGAAAGTTGCCAGTGAGTAGCCGTAGAGTGTGGTTATCACTCTCCTCCCCCAAAACGGATATCTTTTAGAAACTAATTTTGCTGCTTTGCTCCAATTATAAATTGCTCTCAAAGGCTTTAGCTAGTAGATTAGCTAAAGTTATACATCAGGTTGTGCATCTGTTCAGACTTATAGTGTCCATAGTCGGTCCATTATTGACAATATTACACTTATTCAGGATATTTTTGATACCGCCAAGTTGCTCAACATTAATATTGGACTCACTAGATCAAGAAAAAGCTTTTGATAGTGTTGAACACTCTTATTTGTGAAGAACTTTAGAAGCCTTTGGATTCTGTCAGGATTTTACTGATGAGAGTGTGCTTAAGATAAACGGTGGTTTATGCACTCCATTCAAGGTCTGTAGGGGTATTAGACACGGCTGTTCTTTGTCTGGAATGTTGTACTCAGTTGCTATAGAACCCTTGTTGCAGCAATTAAGAGAAAAAAAAAATGTGTGGTTTGAAATCTACCTATTTGTAAAAACAGTATTTCTTTGTCTGCCTATGCTGATCATGTGGTGGTTCTAATCAATGGACAAAATGATGTGCAGGTTCTAATTAAAGTTTTAGAAGCTTTCAGCAAAAGTTAATTGGAACAAGAGTGAAGCACTTTTAATTGGAATTTGGTCAAAAGGGAAACCAAGCCTTCCTTAGGGTTTAACTTGGGGAACAGGAGGTTTTAAATACTTAAGAGTGTATTTGTGAGATGAAACGTCCATTCTGGAAAAATTGGGAAGGGGTAGTTGAGAAGGTAAGGGGCAGAATGGATGTGGTTAATACCAAAGTTGACATATTGGGAGGACATTAATTGTGAATAACTTAGTAGCTTCCTGCCTTTGGCATACGCTGGTCTGCTTGGCCCCTCCCAACTTCTTGTGAAAATCCAAGGGATACTAGTTGATTTTTTGTGATAACTTACACTGGGTCCCCCAGTGTGTGTTGCATTTGCCTAAAGAGGAGGGTGGTCATGGTTTGATACATTTGAAAAGTAGAATAGCATTTTCTACAAAGATTTCTGTATGGGTCATCAATGAATTGATGGCAGGCTGTTACATGGTACATTTTAAACAGAACTGAAGGACTGGAGTTGGACAAATCCCTGTTTCTAATGGACCCTCTTAATGTAATAATAATAATAATAATAATAATAATAATAATAATAATAATAATAATAATAATAATAATAATAATAATAATGTAAACGTGAATGGACTGGCAGTGGTTTATTGCTACCTTTTTAAGGTTTGGTGTGTCTTTCACATACAGAGAAATAAGTGGACACCTTCTCTTCACTGGCTTTTGGAGGAGCTCGTTCCAATTTAACAAAGGATAGTTGCTCTTTTAATGGACTAAATATACTGTTGCAGAATTCATAGATCTTCACTTTCGGACATCTGATTTATGTAGCTGGGACGGACTTCAAAAGTACAGAAGAAGTGGCCTCTTGTTTAAAGATCAGGTCTTTGCTAAAGAACTGGAAGTCAATAGTCAGTAAGGAAGAAAAAGATTTATTGGTGGACAGGTATGGAGAAGTAAACACTCCCAATACAGAAGACAGAATGCTTTCCTAATTTTACTATGTTACCTAAATTAGATTGGATGTAGGGGACCTTTTTTAGATTCTGAAAGATCCTTGTGTTTGAACTCATGCACAGCCACTGGCAAAGCATTTTATAGAATATGTGTTAAAGTTTTTAATAAAAAAGGAATTAATGACAAAGAGAACGTGAAACCTGAATGGAGGTCACTGTATTAGCCACCGTTATCTAAAAGGGCAAGGGATTTACAGTGGAGACGTCTTCACTGAGCCGTCGCGGTTAATGCTTTAATTTCAGTTCTTAATCCCGAAGTTAGTGATGATTGTCCTTTCTGCTCAAAAAGAGAATCTGTTTTTCATGCTTTTATCGAATGTGAGAGACTGAAAGCTTTATTTGTAATTTTGGAAGAAAAAAAAATTGTTCTTTTAGAACTGTTGTCCATGAGGATTTTTATTTTTGGTTTCAAATTTGTTAGGTTTAGATTTTGAATTTTGTTTTAGGCCAGGGGTAACCGGCCATCTACTTGAACAGGATAAATAAGGTTGAAAGATTGTCAGGTGAAGATGTAGTAATACTGTTCATGAAATTCAGTGAAATCACGAGTGCTGATAGATTTCTGTTTTTATAAGGCTATGGGGGATCTATTAATTTTGAAGTGAAACGGTGTGGAAATGGAGCATTGTGCTCTGTTGTTGGTGTAATTTTTTCAAATTTGTTTTTAGGATTTCTTTGACTGATGTGATATGCGGTATTATTGTAATAAAGTAACAAGTGTCTTAATTAACTGTGATTTATAGTAATAAAAGGCTTTTAAAATTCAATTCTCTCTGTCTGTCTGTCTCTCTCTCTCTCTTTCTCTCTCTCTCTCTCTCTCTCTCTCTCTCTCTCAATAAAGGAATGGCTCATGGGGTAGATTCATCTGATCCTGGAGGGCTAGGGCAAAGATCACACTTCTTCTATTCTTCGGAAAGAAGAAACAACTAGAGCTGAGAGAGATCAGAGATGGAAATACAAGCGAGAAGGGGTTTAATTAATAAAAGTCATTAGAAAACAGAGGAAGTTGGGAAATCTATCCTCTGTAGAAAACATTCCACTATTTTATAGGAATATATTATTCACGCCTATGTTCTGTGGTGACATTTCTCTCAATAAACCAAGCTTAGAAATGAAAGTCAGCTGCTGCTTTGATGGATTTTGTGTGTGATCGTATTATCGACACCTCTGGGTCACACTGCGTGTGTCTCTTTTGTACGCAGTTCAAAATGGCGTATGACTGTCAAGTGTCAATCATGCAGTGGGTGAGAGTAAGCTTCTACAGAGAGGGATTGACAAAAAGAAAGTGATAAAGTGAGAGATACAAATAGAAAAAAAAACCTCAGAGATGTAGGTATGACACTGCCCTGGAGGAGGTCTACAACAAGAGGAGTTTTCCAAGTCCATGTTCAAAAGTAAACAGATTCAAACTCAACAACCATAAACATACTGTCAGTCATTTTTTTTTCCTTTTCATGCACTTATACACTCTTGCTCTATCCATCTCCTCGTCTCTTCTAGATGCAACATGCATATAAACATTAGCGGTTCTAAGGTCACCACATGTAGTTTAATCATGCAGGGTCACTGCATACCTGTTCACTCCAAACCTCATTCGTTTTGCCAGCACACTTTGCATCTGTGAGTGTGTTCTAACTTCCTGCACTACTTTCCGCATGCACAACGTACCCGAATCGCCGCAAACTTAAAAGCAGGCCATGTTCATCTAATTGACAAGACCTTTAAAAGGTCCTTTTAGAAATCAGCATAACTCAAACCATCCAAAAAAGAAAAAAAAAAATAATAATGGCAGCAAGAAGGCGAAAAAGCGGTGCTTGTCCATTACCATAATGGTTGTGTATGCAGAGTGGCAGATGCCCGGTAGAGTTTCCTAAATGAAGGCTTTGACCTTGGACGAGCCCTCTCTTAGTTCATTAGTGACCCACCGCTTATCCGCTACAGCGCTGACCAGAAACACTCCGTCTGCGCTGCAGCCAGAGTGGACTGTAGAACATGGCCATTGTGTTCATTAGTGAAGGGCAATTTCAATTTAGCCTTATTCTACCCTAGAAGAACCACCCACCCACACACCCACACACCCACACACCCACACACACACACACACACACACCAGGTCAGAAAAACAGGGATAATGCTAGGTTTACTATTTCATGCATACTGACCTTTGTGTATGTGCAAGGTCTAGCCTCCGGAGTAGCTGTGTTTGTGGGGTGGTAGTGGTAGTGGTACAGGGCAAATAAAGGAATAAATCAGAAAAAGAGGGGAGTGGAGAGACAGTGTGTGGTCGATAGTGTCAAAAGCGGATGACGGATCTAAAAGAATGAATATTGATCTGAGCGGTACTTGCACAGGCGACCTGTGGGAGGTCAGCTGGCGTAATTAGAGTGCCGAAAAAGTGGCCCCTATAAAAGGGGGGAAAATTCTCTATTTCAAGCATCTGTGTGTGTGTGTGTGTGTGTGTGTGTGTGTGTGTGTGTGTGTGTGTGTGTGTGTGACTTTTATTTAAAAAACTAAAAGGGCCAAAAAGTTTCATTTTAGTTATTGAGGGAATGTTTATTGCAGTCATTTTAAGCTGTAAATGTTTTTATATGAGACGCACTATAGTACGTGAGCTGTTGTCATGCTAAAGGAACCTACAGGTTGCCAAGGATTAAAGAAAGTGATCACATTCACTTTTTTTAATCACTTTAATGTATTTGTATTTGTATTTGTCAGGGCTGATTTAGGTCTCCTCTCAGCTTATCCTCTTACTCTTTATGATCCACATCCTCACTCATCTCTGGACCATAGCAGTCATGGGACCATCCCCCACACTTTGTGTACACTCACACACTTGGATGTTACTGGGGCAGTTGTGGCGCAGTCGGTAGAGCGGGTTGTCCACTAATCATAGGGTTGGCGGTTCGATTCCCGGCCCACGTGACTCCACATACCAAAGTGTCCTTGGGCAAGACACTGAACCCCAAGTTGCTCCCAATAGCAAGTTAGCACCTTGTATGGCAGCTCTGTTAACGGGAGTGTGTGTGTGAATGAGACACAGCGCTATATAAGTGCGCCATTTACCATTTACTGCCCGGGGACATCCCATAATAATGTGAACTTAGAATGAACCCACTCTAAACATAAATAATGCTTCTTATGTTTGGCTTTCTTTTTTTGTGTGTTTCCTTTTACTCCTTCCTCGTGTCTCACTATGAGCTCACAGAAGCACATATGTTACCACATACTGTGGCAAAGTGCAAACACACACAAGCTACAGTATACCAGTAATAAGTCTGTAATCATGTAAAGAGAAAAATCTCCCTAAACTCCTGGACCACACTGCCAATCAATAAAGTTTTTACACTTGAGCTTCAACTCACTCACATCTGACCTCCAGCAGTTACACTAATGATATACCCTCCTGTTTACCCCTCTTTGTCCCCATCCCCCAGCAGACAAGTCCTGTTAACACAAAGTATAGCTATTGATAGGCCATTGCCATTAACCATGTTTACCTGTCAGCAAGCGCGGTGCTAATGAGAGAGCTTGGGCGGAATAATGAGGAGGTCTCTAACAACTAATGGATGTTTACAGCCTCTTTCACAGCCCTGCCGCTAAGCTAACGCTAACACCATTCTATCGTTGGTCTCTTTGCTTTATAGAGGCGGCAGTACACCCAACGTCAGTCCCCTCATGGCGGTTAATTGGTGGCATTATTAGGCTCGAGCAGCCTCATTTGTCCAAGGAGCTGAATGAAGAAAGGGAATGGAAGAGGAGGTTGGGGAGGCAATGAGATCGATAACTTCAGGATCAGGCTTGATCAAGGCTGAGGGTTTAGAGAGGGCTCTGTGTGTATGTGTGCATGCATGTGTGTGTTTATGTGTGTGCGTGTGTGCGCACATGTGTGTGCGTATGCAAAGGTGTAATGAAATTACTCTGTGCATTGCACTCACAATAATTACAAAGACAGCTTGGTGTATAGGCCTAACTTTTGTCCTATGGACTGAATAAAATTTGTTGATTTGATGAAAACGTCTTGTGTCTCATTTGTTTATCCTAAAATATTCTTCAATTGTTTTTTTCTTGGACTCATCAGAATTATTGAATAATTAAATTATGACAAAATATGCAAAAAGCTCCTTAAAGGTGTCAAAATTGAGAGCTGGACATTGTCTTAATTTACGTAGTAATCATCCTTGATTTTATAGCAATATCACTGACAGAGACAGAATCTGTTCCTGCCATCAGTTTGTGCTGTTATTAAATTGTTCCAAAAATGTTATCAGTGGGGGAGTTAACATGATGATCATTCATCTGTAAACTGACCATGATTTGGCTCTTCATGATTCTATCAGTTTTGTATTACACAGCCTTTAATCAACACGTAATTTATGAAAGGCATATGTAAGTCATTACTACTGTTCTTCAACGACTCTTTAAATTGCAAGCAAAACTGCAACAATACTTAAAAATTATTTTCCAAGATCAATGCTGATGTGCTTGACTCACACAACCCTGACATCTGAAAGATCCCCAAGTATGTCAAGTGTTTTGTGTGTCTTATTTCCAGAAATATTTCCATGAAAATAAAATATTCCTGTATTTCATTCATTCATTCATTCATGCATTCATTCATTCACCAATTCATTCATTCATATTCAGTATCTGCTTTATTCTGGTCTTGGCAGTTGTGGATCCAGAGCCTGAAACCAAACAAGAAGTGATTTTATTAGGTCTCAACGTAGGACAGTCCCACTCTTGCTTTCTTTATCTCTGCCTGTTTCTCAGGATGTGATCTATATGTCAAACAGACCCGAGCCAAGTTCCATCTCTACAACATACACCAATAGACGGAGAACCCCAAGGAATATTTGTGCATCACCCGGTGCTTGGATACTCTGTCTCCTTGCTAATTAAACAGACTTTCTCAATGGGAGAACTGGGAGGTACAATTACGACTCAGGCCTCCGGAGCCTCATTGGATCTCTATTAAAGGAGTGCGTTCCTTGTAATGATGCTGGAGTTTAATTACTTCCACGCGGCGGCCTCTGTAAAACACTCTGATAAATGGGCCGACACACGCGCATCATTATTTCCCCCATGTGCTGGCCTTGTTAGTGTGATTATGAGCTGAGGAGGAGGAGAAGGAACCTACCTGAGTAGGCTGAGCTATCGGTGAGTGAAGCAGGGGGTTGGACGGGGGGGTGTTAGGGCAATGTGCCATATCAGTGTACAATGGATTATGCAGCATGTTCAGAGACCCTGAGATATGACAGAAAGAAAATTCACATGTAGGATCATGTGTACATGTACACAATTACACATACATCCACAACCTTGGATATATATCAAAACACACAAACGCATATGTATTTGCATGTATAAGAGCAACCCATGATGTTGCACTCATCTTACCACACACTGCAGTAGTAGATAAACAAATGTGCATATTCATTGTCATTAATTATGAGGTTTTTTTTTTTTTTTTTTTTTTTTTGTGGGTGCCCAGTAGTAGTAGATTAATCTTGTTCCCTGTTCTTCCCCCACACTTATTAAAGTGCTGAAGCAAATATCTTGCATGCAATAAATCCCACATAGAGAATGATTAATCAAAGGTGGTGAGCAGAGGGGCTCTGGCAGGTGGAGTTACAGTGTTAAATCACCTGCAGTGCTGGATGAATGGTCCTGTGCTGAAGCTATGAAGTAAAGATGGCATAGAAGCTTAGATAACTGCATATGGGACTTTGAGTCAACCTTTAGGGTCAATGTGTCAGGACCCTGAACGTGGCACTAAGAGCCAAGTCGTCAATTCTGCATCAGACCACAGGCCAGGGAGGTTCATTGTCTCTTTTCCATAATTTCATGTTTGTCTTCCTGGCAGATTCACTTTACTATTAGTTTTCTTTGTTATTATAAATCAGAGATTAATGATCATGCAAAAGGAGACTGGTATTTTCCAAATGTTGCTAATTATACATATATACACCGCTCATTAGTGTTCATTAGCATCACATATCATCAATCCCTGTAGTGAAGAAACATTTTCTATGGTTTGTCTCTGAAGTGCACTGACACTCAGATTTAGCAGGTCTCAATTAATCCCAATAATTAATTGCCCTTACTACTGATATAAATGGCATGTTTCTCATGTTAAGTGTAGCATCATTGCAAAGCTCCACAACTTGATTTTTAAGTGAATCATTCTTAATTTTCTACACCGCTACTCACTTTCTCTCACTCAGTGGTTGTGACAGGACAGACTTGATGGGCAGTTTAATAGCTGTTATTTGACATGCTAATTCACATTTCTGATGCGTTTAGGCAATTCCTCGTTCATGAGTGATGGGAAATGTCATAGTCACAGAGTTACACAAGCCACGCTGAAGAATCATTTACTCACCAGGGCATGCTAAACGTGTGTCGATATCCTCTGAATATTTAATCACTCGTTAATTACTGATTAGCTAAGACAAACTGTTGCTGAACCACTTATGGGATGTATGTGAGGAGGATGCATCCTCATAAAGTGTGAGGGACCCTTTTTCAATGTTGTGCTTCAATGTTTAAAAGGCATTATATATCATTTTAAATCCAATAAATCTATTTTGAGTTTAATTAATAGTATTTGAGTAAAATTTTAAAGTAACATTTATAAAATAATGCTGGTGTTTTTCTTCATTTGTCATGCCCTTTTTGTAAAGAGGATTGCGGAAGGTTTAAAGGACAATCTGAGAGAAGCATTAATCTGCTGCACATGTACAGTAGCGCCCTTTTAGCAAATGTTTAATGTTCAAAATGTGATGTAAATGTTCGTAAATTTATCCATAAATATCCAGACTTTGCGATAAGCATGTCTCCTAAATGTCTCTGATTAAGATTCTGTTTCCTCTGAGGAAAAAACAGTGAACTGTAAAGGGACACCTATTTTAACTAATTACTACTTTAATTATACATATTTATGTATTGAGTAAGAAATGGCAACATGAATTTCAGCATAACTGACTAATTCAACTAAATCAAACATGTTTATCAGAAAGAATATTGATTAAATGGGCATCATTTAAAATGGTTGATATAATTTGCCATATGCAGCTGCATACACAAACATCATTGGATGGCGCTGGATTACTTTCATAATTTGCATCCTCATTATCGAATGTAGAAAGACGCACTAATAATAAACAGCAATAATCTAATCTCAACCTTGTTTGTGTCATACTCTATCCATTTCTAGTCAAATCCCACTGTAGTACTAGTATGTGCTCTGGATGACGAGGGCCCAGTCCACTGGTCCTTTACCTACAGGTGTGAAATTAATACAGTAACATTTATACATTTAGCAGGTGCTATTATCTATTAACATTTAAAACCAGTGTTATTTAGTCTATTTAGTTTTCCCCATGCGTTAATTAATACATTAACTAACAAACATGTGCTAACATGTACTTATGGTGGTCTTGATTCACACATGAATTGCTAAGACTCACATCATGGTTAAGATTAGATCTTCATTAGTCTGTGATTAGTACATGACTTAACTCATCATTAGTTCATATTTACAGTAGGTAAGTATTAATTCAGGTATTAGTGCATGATTATTCATAATCACTGTTATTGTAAAGTGTTACTGTGAATACAGATAGATGTGCACATTTTTTGTATTAAATCCTCCCAACACATGCATAACTCTTTGAACACTTTAAAATGGTATACAGTTTATCATTTGACTAGACAAGAGCTCCTTTGCCATTGTGAAAGACTTGAAAAAACCCTTTTGGGTTTTCCATGTTCCTTTGACCTTCCAATATCCATCATAATACTAAGTAGGATCACATAATTCAGTGTCCAGTTGCAGTTGGGTCTCTACAGGTCCCTCAGAGGCCTTGATTATAGGCTACACCCATCATGGACTATATGAGCTATCTTTGTGCTGAGGCACATTACCGGGACCGAAGTCGGTACAGACATACACACATTGCCTAATAGGCGGCATCACTAAGAGAGTGGAGAGAACATGCCTTCCATATGCATCCGGTCAGAGCATGACGAACAGCACGTTCCCTCACCATGCCTACAAAACAGCACTCGGGCTTGTACAGCGGCTGGTCACGTAGCAATATGGAGTGAATAGGCTTCAGGTGGGATGTATGTATGCATGTTTTAGTGCGTGTTAGTGCCTGGGTGTGCTTTGAATATATGCGTTCCTTTAATGTTGTGAGAATGTTGAGTGTTTATATGTTTGTGAGGTGTCAGTCAATCACCTGACGTATGGAATGCCGTTGCAGTGGTATTTCTATGGATGCTTCCAGCCCTAGTTCAAAAACAAGTTAGAGAGAAAGAGAGAGAGAGGTTTAGTTTTATGTTAATGGTGTGCAGGCTTACATAAAACTCTACTGACAGTTAACATGCCCTTCAAGGTGTTCTTTGTGGTTCAGCACTTCTGTCAAGTCAGGAGGCAAGTCATTTCACCTCACCTTTATTCATATGCTTGACTACTCCAGGTATTATGGAACACTGCAGAACCCAGTGATAGAGCAGGGGGGGGGGGGGGGGGAGGGATTTAACCCTGACCCAGCCACAACAACACCCCCAGCCAGGTTTGTTGAGTCAGTGTGGGAGATGCAAGAGAATGGGAAAGGAAATAATGAAAAAAGTCATAGCAAATAGTATTATGCAGAAGTAAACTACATAAAGACATAGAGATAAGATGTACAGTACATATAGTTCACATGGTACGTATATAATATGTGTGTGTGTGTTTATAATATGTGTATGTTTTTTTTTTTGTTGTTTTTTTGTTTTTTCATGTGAGTCACAATATCCATGGATGCCACCCACTGTATTTGTTTCCATATGTTTAGGTGTATCCAGAGGCTACATGGGGGTGGCTCCTTTATTTGACCCCTTCTAATGTAGCCTATGGTTTAAGCAGGAAGTGTTCAGGGTGTCAGCAGCTATCCTGTGCTTTGTATTGTAATCACGCTGCCTTTGAGGGACTTGCACCCCCATTCCCAGTCAGACAGTGCAACTGCATAGTGAATGCTTTGCTGAAGCTAACATGCTTAAAGTTGTTTGTGTCTATAAGTCTTCAGGGGGACTTAGTATGTGTCTTGCATGAGGAGAATGTTAGTGATGGCTCCTATTCAAATAACAGCTCTTCCTTCCATTTGTACTTCCTACTGAAACTGCTACATGAGATACATGCCCCATGGGTGGTGAGCTAGGGTGTTGGGCGTAATCCTTCTTTCCTTTCTTAGAAAGAAACACTCTTTCCTTCTTGTCTTGCCATGTATGTCGTTCCACCCAATTCTTTCTTAGACAGCAGCAAGTGTGACAGAAAGCGGAGGTGATTAGATGGGTACCCTTCTGTAAACAAGGCGGGCAGCTGCAGGCAGGGCACTGGAGGAGTGCTAAAAAGAAAAAAAAGTAAACAAATAAGAATGAAGGATGAGGACGTGAGATAATGCAGCAACAGCTAAACAGAGAATATGAGCAGCTGAATATAAATATGAGCAGACAAAGAACACCACAGAGTCATGTGCGGTTGAACAGCAGTCTGGTTTGAGGCAATACTGGAAGGGATAAAAGGCACTGAATGTCTGTTAAGATGGAATTAAAGCTATAGAGGAAAAACGTGGCTCACCCTAAGTGGGCAGTCTTATCCCTTTAGCTGTGCAGGCTTTTAGGCCGATGGCTCCAGCGTGAAATGGAGCTAAGCTAAGCATGGTGCGTAGCCTGGGACGAGCTGGAGATTTGCTTTTCACAGCAGGATGCCTGTGATCTGTGAAAGATCTGTGGACTAAGCGTGCCTGTCAATGTCCAACAGCCTCATGCCACTGTAGAGCTGCTTTAAACATCCTATGTGTCTCACACATCTAAATCCTGCTCCTACAGAGAGATGTGTGCTTAGATTTCCTCTGTGTCTCACTCTATTTTAACTTTTGTCTCTAGATCCGTGTCAGCCTTCTATGCTTCTGCACCCCGAAGTGTATTCTTACCATAATGTGTGTCTGTGTGTGTGTGTGTGTGTGTGTGTGTGTGTGTGTGCCTGCATATGCACGCTCATGAGTGAAAGGCCTGTGCATATGTACTTGTGCATGCACCATTAGCCTCTCCAATTCCCCTTTTGTTCCTTCTTTTCTATCTGGCCCTTAAGTCCAAGCACTTGTGCCTGCTTCGTTCTTCAGTCAATATCTATTGAGCCACCCATGAAAGCGAAATGACAGTTAGTTCATAACTCCCTAGATTGATCAATAACACCTGCTAAGTCCAATTCTAGTCCAATTCCCCTCATTGAAAACACGAGCCTAAACGAGTCTACCATCGTGATCCACTCTGGCCATCATGGGTAAGATTTCAAAAGTCCAGCAAGTGAATTCTTATTAGTGAATTTGTATGTCTTGCACATTTCTCAGTATTACTGTGACTTTGGGTGGCTTTGGGTTTATTTTTTGTTTAGGGAAGTGTGATGCTTAAAAATAAAGATGAGCAGCCTTGTGTAATAATGTTTTATGGAAATTAGGTAACAGTTTAAATAATCCACTGTAGACACTCTACACCCAGTCAACAAACCATCTACATATAGACTGTCAACAGCTTGTCAGGTGTTCAGCTTAGCAACTGATTCTAAACAATGTTAACGGTTTATGGCTGTTGATGTTTGGTAGATGGCAGCATGGTGGTTTCTTTGAGGGCCTTACTGTCCAAAAACATGCAGGTAGGTGGATTAGCTATGTAAAATTGTTCTTAAGCATAAAATATCCTGCGGATGTGGGTGTACTGTACATAGTGTCCTTCGATATGGACTGTGAAGTTTTTAGTCTTGCACCCAATGCTACCGGGATAAGCTCTGATCAGCCACGCCAATGGTCAGGATAAAGCATTTACTGAAATGATAATGATATGTTTTGGTAGATAATATATACAATGGTTTTTCAGATGTTTAGTACCCATGGACCCTTTTAATTATAAAATAAATTCTATGGATCCCTTTGTACAAACTATTAAAATATTTCACTGAACATTTACATGTGCACAATAATATTCTGGTTATTTATTTAATAACCAGAATTCCTGAACTTTCCACTTACACTACACATTGGGTCCAAATTGAGGTTATTTAGAACCTACATGTTTTTGTGTAAATGGGGTTTGGATTAAACCTATTCAATTTAAGTGACTAGTCAAATCGGCTCAATAAATATAACAGTTTTGATAATGTTGGTTTATAATTTCCACCACTGTAAAAAATAAAAAAATAAATAATAATCTTCGTTCCATAGATTATACTTCACAGACCCCATTTAGAAGCTATAAAATATAGCTTCTTCATATAGAAGCTCTTGTCACTTTACGCATTCACTTTATTTTGATGGTCCAGTTTATAGCTCTTCTGTATCCATATATTATCAACCCTACCCCATCACAATTTCAGATTCAGTACATATGGACTCTACTGGTGGTATGATAGCTTAGTGATAAGCACCTCCAGGGTTGGGGTCTGAAATCCCACCTCCGTTCGTGAAGTTTGCGTGTTCTCCCGGTGCCTCTGGGTTTCCTCCAGGTACTTCAGTTTCCTCTCTCAGTGTAAAGACATGTATAATAGGCTGACTGGCATTTCCAAATTGTCCATAATGTGTGAATGGGTGTGTAATTGTGCTCTGTGATGGATAGGCTCCAGGCTCCTCTGCAACCCTGTGTAGGACACGCAGTACAAATTATGGATGGATGGAATGAGGAATCTACTGATTCCATTTTCGACACATAAACATCATTTGTGAATGACATTTCAGTTGATTCACGTTCGCCTATAGATGGTTTGTTGAGTGTCTAAAATGGACTTTGCAAGCAGGGATTTTATGACCTGAATGGAATATCTTAAAAGACTAACAGAAGTTAAGGGTGATGTGCTGATTTAAACAACTAAAGTATACAACTTACATTCTTATTACTTTTGAACACTTTTGGACTAAAACACAAATTAGTAGTTACAAATGCATATATCTGCATGTACGTGAAATGGCAGCAAAAAATCAGTGTATGTGGTTTTGTGCATGAGTGTCTGGTTTTGTTGGAATCTTGAAAGCTCTACCAACAGGCTCAGGAAGAATAATATGTGAATAATATTCATAATTATGCTAAAAATCTTACTCACTCTTTCAAAACAGACTCCCAGAATGTCCAAAACCAATGGAAGCACAAAGTGCTTTAGAGTGGCCAGACGGCTATCTGACAGGCAGACAGCTGCAGTCTCACTGTCTCCTCTCTCTCTCTCCTTAGACCTGTCCGCTCAAAGCGACACTGGCTCTTTTATTTATGTGCAAATTTGCTCTTGGGCCCAACAAGGGTGGTGCGCATGCTGAATCTCTCCTTTTTGGGCTTTAGCAGATTATCCTTCTACTCCCTTTGGTCCCAATCGCCCTAAGTCCAGCTGCCCTGACCTTTTGTCATTGAGACTTTCTCTGTGCTCCTTGGTGTCTCACTTTCAGCTTCCCCCTCTAGCCAGACGCCTCCACCAGCCCGAGTCCTCCTGCTCTACCCACCACTTCTCAAAGAACTATTATATCACTCATTTCATGAACAATGAGCCCCAGAGACAGAGGGAGAAGGAAAGATGGGGAGAGAGAGATAGAGAATAAGAGAGTAAGGGAGAGAGAGAAAAGTAAAGGGACCGAAGCTCAGCTCTCACACTCCTAATCGATCAGATGGAACCCTGGAACCCTGAAGGCTAATCAATACTTTTTTTTTCCTCCCCTTTCATTTTTTTTTCTGACCGTCTGTTTTTACTGCTGACTCTGACAAAGTACTTGGGCTCAATGTGGTGGTGGTGGTGGTGTTGGTGGGCTGGGGAGTGTCTGGGGGTCTCTGATCACTACTCCCAGGAGGTTTGAAACAGAAAGAGAGAACGCATAGCCTAAACAAAGGGAAAAAAGGCACCATGGAGCAGTTAGCAAAATGATTGTGAATGTGTGTTTGTGTTCACTTACTTATTACACACGAACTATCAATCCCAGACACAGACACACATCTACTACCTCCATTCTCCACCTCTTTTCTCCCACTGTTTCCTGAATCTGATCCCAGGACAGATGCTTAGTAGGGAGTGGACGCTCTAGAGCTGAGCAGCACAGCTTGGACACACATAGGGATTTGGAAAGCTCTGTCACTAAGCCAGCTCATCAGATTCACCTCTGTCTCTCCTTTCTTTACAACTGCCACTGCTACATCAGCCACTGCTCCAGCAGTCTTCAGCACTTCTTGTTTCCCAGATGAGAGGCAGATACTTCAGAGGAGATGTTGTAAATGTACAGAAAAATGATGAATAGGGTGCTATTAAAACTGTGTGTTTGTGTTTCAGGAACTTTTTAGACTGATGGTATTCTTAATCCATGACCTAGAGAACCAGTATCAGGATGTAGTTATTGATAGAGACTTCAATGCACTTCTGTAAGTCTGGATAAGGGCATCTGGCAAATTCCGTAAATGTAAACGGACACATTGATCAATGTTCATTCAGTCATTCATTCATTCGTGTTCAGAAAACACTTTATCCTGGTCAGTGTTGTGGTGGAGGAAAAAAGCATATCCTAGGAATACTTGGCATAAGGTGAGGACACACACTGCCATCATAGTACAGCATATTTTGCACACACACACATTTTGGGAGGTGGAAACATGGGGAGAACATCCACAGATATACTACCAAGTCTAAGACAGTAGTGTCCTTGCTGTTTGATGCTCCCGCTGATGAGACAAGTAGCTTCTTGTTTTATTGCCTCTGTTTCACTGTCATCCTTAAAATTTCCACCCAGCTGAAATCAGCACTTGACATTCTTCACTACAGTGCACACAAACTGGCAGCTATCTCTTGATGACCTCACTCCTTCACTGTTACAATTCTGCCTCCATCAACTCCCCCCTTTCTTCTGGCTGATTTCACACTGTTTAGTTTTCACTCTCTCAGCTTGTCAGCTCACGGATAGAGAAACACGCTCTTTGCACAGTGAATGCTACCAGGGCGCGAGTGGCTTGTTTGTTTGTGCGGATGATTGTGTACTGTATGTGGTAATTAACTTTTGCTGCCAGCTTCTTTTGTTAATTTGTCGAGCTTGCTGCCTCCCAGTCTTTATTAGCTGTCTAACATGGCCTTCTTGTGTAAATACAAGCCGCTGAAATGGCAATTAACCTTGCAAATAGGTATAAAGCACTGATCTGGTGACAGAATATTGACAGGGCCTCACTCGGTACAGCCTGCATGGAAGGAACCGAGGCGCAGAAAGAAGGAGGCGGGGGGGAATAGGAGGAATGAAAAGAGTGAGTAAGCAAACAGATCCCATGGGCCCCTGTTTGTTGTGTCTGTGGCAGACCTATTCTTTTGCTGCCTATTAAACTCTGACCTTTAGGCATGAAATCAGGAAAAAGGGATTGAGAACGGCAGACGCAGGCCTGGGACCGTGGATGGCAGCAGGGGATGGGGGAGATTTGAAAAGACGGTTACTTCAGACAGGGAGAGAGGGAGGGAGGGATTGACCTGAAACACAGATAGGAAAGATGTGTCGTCAGTGCCAGAAAAGGGAATGTGTATATGTCTGAGCACTAATCCTACTCTAACACACACTGATATGTGCAAGACTATCCCATTCTATCATATCATGCACAGGTTTTAAAACAATGGCATTACAAAACTAACAATGTCAAATGAAATTGTGAAGAAAACAAATATATTCAATATCTGTTGAATATTTTTTTTCAACAGGTTTCAACCAAATGGATCCAAATGGAAGTCATACATTCATGCTTTTGACAATAGAAAGGAGAAAAAAAACATGATATGCTCAAGAAGTTAAAGTGAACTACAATGAAATCTCTGTAGTCTGACAACTGGGAACTATGGAGGCCAACCATAAGCCAACTATTGACTAAGGATAATTATTTAATGACCTAGTATGTATCTGTTAAAGACATTGTAGAAGCCATGAGAGAGGAACAAGGAAACAAACCTTGTATAGTTTTATCTATAAAACTATAGAGCATTAACATTTGCCACATATGTGCTATTATATTACTAAGAAAAAATTTCATATGACAAAATTTACACTCTTCGTCAACCTTTAACCAACGTTGAAAAAAGCCTCATGACCTCACATCTATCAGTAAATTTTCACATCTGAAGTTGTAAAGACCACAAAAAGGTATATGCTTGTAAACATAATGAATATGAACCTATTTAATGACCTAGTGCTCACCACCACATTTAAACCCATCTTTCTCCATTCCCATCTGCAGCTTCTTGATTGTACCATTGTCTGGTACCGACATGGCAACAGTTGGCAAGAGATCTGTGCAGAGATTAGTAGATTTACCTTCAAAAGGCATTTTGCTGGAAAATAACACTGTATGTCAGAACCTCTGGGCGGACAAAGATCCGTCTCTTCTATCAGACAGAGCTGGGCTTTAGAGATGCCTGTGGCCAACTGGCAAGGTAGAGGATAAAGGTTGGATTTAGATAGTCACTGATGCTGCTTGGAGTAGGAGAGTGGATACCTACTAGATCCTGTTATTTACCAGAGAGACAAAGAGAAAATCTCAGGTTCACTGTGTATCAGGTCAGAGACCGGTTGACAGACAGAGTGAGTATATCAGTGTATGGAGTGGGAGGCGGGAGGCTCAGAGGTATCAAAAAGTGACAATCGAGAGAAGACAAGCAGCAATGTGCAATGTGTAAACTAGCAGTGAGCACGCAAGCCTAGAGATCCTTCTATCCTTCTCTGAGGACTGAAAAAGAATTTGAGAGTGTGCCGGCTTAGAGAAAACGAATCAGGATGCGTCTGGTCAGAGATCAAGTAACAGGAAGGATGAAAGGATACAGAGAAACACAGTAAAGATACAGAAGCTAAATGAGTAAAATGCAGAAATTCAGAAACAGTGATAGTGGACCATTAGTGTGAAGGTAAGTGGAAAAAGGGAAAAGGAGGATTGGAAAAATATGGATTAAGAAGGATAATGGGATATCGGAGAGGAGAGAGGGAGCAGAACATGTTAACAAAGGTGAGGAAGGATGCTGACAGTGATAGCGAGTTAAGCTCTGTGGTGGTGTCTGTGCTTGTTGGGGTTCAGGTTGTAGGAGCTGGAGGAACAGGGTTAAATTAGGCAGAAAGAGGGGCAGTGAGACCCTGTCAGCATGTTGCCTACTGTTCTAGTTCACCCTGGATCTGGACATGGCACAGCTCAGTGCCTGCGGAGCCTGCTGTCAGCCCTCATGACCACATGCACGCACACACACTCACACTCACACTCTCACACACACACACACACACACACACACACACACACACACACACACACACACCACACACACACATACACTTAAAATGATTCATAGGGAATGCTGATTTTACACAGAATTTCTCTCCCTTACTCTCTTACCCTTGCTGTAGTGTAGACTAATAGCAGACTAATTCCATTTCCCAAAATTGATTTGGGACAATTCAGATAATGACGGATCTACATGACAGACAAAGTAGATTAAGGCCTCAAAGAAAAATTATCCCAATCATCACAAATGATAAACCTCTAATGGCCATAATAGTTTTCATGTAGATATACGCAAAAAGTAGATTCTAGGTCATTTGAAAAGATCTTAGCACGCTCAGCGTATTAGCTCAGCACATCTTAATGTGGTTGTAGATAAACGTATGACTTTAGCTGTGATTTGGGACCAGTAAAAGTTATGGTCAGGCGCCATAAAAGTTCAGACTGACACAGTGTTTAATTGGGCATCAGTAAGAGGTGCAGCAGAGGAACATTTCACCAGTGGGGGGGCCAGAGCAATTTAACATTAGCATTCCACTTAGCATATTCGGTGACACTTCAGGGGTTACAAATCGCATTAATAAATGCTTAATTATTTTAAAAGAAATTCCTCAGGCATTAATCGAATATTAATTACTGCCTATCGTTGTCTTTTAGTCATGCTTAATTGCATGTTTTTTCTCCTCATTTAAACTTTTCTTTCTTTTTTTTCCTCTCATCTTGAGGATAAGATTGTGGTTACAAACAATAAAGCTGGCTAGAACCATACGTAGCCTTTTCATCATTTTTGTTTTAGCTTGCGTTTACCATGTTTTCCTGACACAAAACCAAAATTTCTACAGACTACAATACCATTTAGATGCAATAAGATTTCCAGACATGTGTCTGTTAAGTAATGTTGCCGGACGATGTCTGTAATGATCCTAATCCATTTACATGGGATAAATGCTCTTTGTATAAATCGTAGAGAAGGTTCACAATGTACATGGTTATCATATTAAGACATCCACGAGTATTGCATATACATCTCATTATAATATAAATGATTTGTTTAGCTTATTTTATTATAGCCACTTGTTATAGCATGCAAGCTGCACTTGATCATTAATATATCACATGACCAAAACATGTCTTTAGGCTGGACCTGTACTAGAAACTCCAAAAACTTACATGAAACCCCTAGAAGCAGAGTCACATCTGGAATTAGGTTCTTTATAATGCCACTGGTGATGTCAAACCTTGTTGGGAATCCAGTAGCAGAGAAATATTGGAGGGGATGTGGGAAGGTAGAAGATCACACACATATATTCTGGGACTGTCTTTAAAAACATTTTAGCAAGGGGTTAATGAAAATTCTACATCTAGATTTTTATTCTTTATTTTCTGCTTGAAAGGATAGCCCAGGATATGTGTAGTCAAACCAGTGGTATATCCTTCATATGCTCCTATTAACTGCAGAAAAAACATAACAATTAACTGGATGAAACCAGACCCACCAACAGTGGGTCAATGGATAGAACAACTTAAGATCTGTATAATTTGGAACACATGTCTGCTCAACTCCAATTAAAGCTGGACATTTTTCATACAAAACAGGACACCTGTTATTATGTATCTTGATGCATTGAAAATGAACTGATTAGTGTGCAATTTGGACCCATTCCTTCTGTTGTACCATTTATTGGACCATCTCAACATGTCTTTTGTGTTATCTTTCGATTTCCTTTGCTCTATCCTGCATGCTATTGGGCCACAATCATTGTCAAGGAATGTTTAGTTCGTTGTTTGTAATAATTCATTTAAATGTATAAAAAAAATTGAAAGCACTGCTTTTCTGACAAATCATTTAAAAATTATTAATATTTTATAGTTGCATTTAAAAAAAAAAAATGGCCTAGACTTTTGGTGTAAGACGATAGAAAGTATAGTACTGGAAGTACTTACTGGAGTGTCTCCATACTGAAGAATAAACATGTAACCTCTTTTTCCATAGGATATCCATCTTCTCAATTCCAACAGGATATTACATACAGTAGATTACCCGGGGTTATTTCTACAGGTCATTTTATGTGAGGTTAATTTGGCATAATATTTTCAGACATGTGGAACCACAGTCCGTAAAAATTACTGACATGACAGATTTGGACAGAACTAAAATTCCAGAGATACTCTAGTAATAATTATATTATCTCACTTCCCCATGTAAAACTAGTCCAATACGAATATGCCTTATGCAATGGAATCTTGAACATATACATTGTGAATGAGAGAGTAGATGGTAAAATGTTAGATTTGTTTTCCAAACTGGTGATAGCTGTATGTGTAATGTATGTCTTGCTCTTAGACTGTGAGTGAAAGTGAAGGGGAAAGGATAACTCTTTCGTCTCTAGTGGCAGCTTTCTCCGGGGTAACTATTAGAGGTGTACACTCCGGCGTTCATCCCTGTAGCCACAATAGCTGATGTCCGTTCAAAGCTCAGCTTAACTCTCTCCTGCGCACGTACGGGCCATAATTTAAGCTGATTGGTTGCGCTTGCTAGAGGGCATTATTCTGCCCTGTCCAGTGCTGTAAATCACACTGACTGGGAAGAAAAGGGAGGGGTGAAAAGAAGTAAGAGTTTCTGGTTCATTTAGAAAGGCAGATTGAGGAATCAGACCGAGTCTGCTGAACGGACTTATTCACGCTTAACACACAATTCTCACTCCCTCTGTCTTTCCTCACTAACACACTCATGCACATGCAGACAGACATTCGTACAAGCCCGCAGTGGTCACTCACCCATGCATTCGACTAATGTTTCGGAGTTGTGACACAAAGTGCTATGGGCTAAAGAGGAGCTTCCGAGTGCTTGCTTAGCCCGATTCTGTCACTCTCGCTGACCCGTGTGCCCTGCAGGGAAAGACAAGCATAGCTGCAAGCTGTCAGCACACTCAGTTCTACAATGCGCCTCACACTAACCGCATTCACTCAGGTATAATCACTAATTACATTAGCATATTTTAAGGTGCCATATGGGAAAGTCTGAAAGTTGAGAGTGATTCTAGTGCTGGGTTGAAGAGTGGGTTGAGGGTTACATCAGCTGGTCAACACTGACCCTCAGAAATGTCCTAATGCTGTCTACTGTCCATTCTACTCTCATCTGAACCATGATGTTAAAGGATGCTTTACATTGCACGTTGTGTTATATATATATATATATATATATATATATATATATATATATA